>JABFQC010000496.1:0-26782 GCA_022817085.1 Psilanteris sp. ZL-2020
AAATGTTTAACAGAAATAACAAAAATTAATAAATTGAATTAACAACAAAACAACGGCAATTATTAAAAGAAATGAAAAATTATAAATTTCACTTTAAACGTCATAATTGATTAAAAATAAAATAGAAATTTTATATAATAATAAACTAAATGAGATAACCGATCAAGTCTAAAAGAGACCAAAACTAAAACTGAAAAATTTAACCAAGTTATTTTATTTTCAGCAATCTTTTTATAATTGTCTTCGACGTTTCGTGCAATGTGGTACAACAATAAAATGGCTAATTGTATAGTGCGACTCACCGCATCTAAATGTTGTTCCAATTGTGTTTACTTTCATTGGTATCGCTTATTACTTTTTGGTTTTTCTAAAATATGAATAATGCCGGATGATATGATTTTCTTGAGTTGATGAAATAACTAATCATGAAATGAATCACCTATTGCAAACCATGGTTTTAAATAACGTGGTTGTAATAACTCAAACCAGTATATTTACATCATTTTCATATTTATACACATAATATATAGTTCAATAAGATTATTAATGTACTAAACAACCAAAATCTAATAATTGAATTAGAGTGCGAAAAACAAGTCATTCCTTTTTTTTTTTTTTTGACAAACCTGTTTATTGTGCAAATAAACATTTAACAAATAATATTTTTTATATAAAACTATTGAATTGTTCCGCTACACCTTATTGCAATATAAATATCGTGACTACAAATTGTGAATTAAAAATTTAAGAATAAAGGATAAAGGGAGAAGTATGTCAGAAATAATGACCTGAAATAACAATGATGATGTAATATATATTGTAGAAAATGAAAGAAAGCAAAAAACAAAAAATCCTAATCGAATGCATATATTTGGACTTATCTTACTTTTTCTTTAACGTGAAGAAGCTACGTCTCTTGCTGATTTCCGCCTGCATAGGTGCAGGCAGCGTGTGCGCTCTGGATGTGCTCGCGCCAGATGTGCCATGTGCGACCTGGTTTAAAACCGTTATCCACTCTTGCATCTCTGCCTCGTCTTTGGCCTGGAACAAGAAGTCGACACCGCTTTGCGCTCTACGAAACAAAAGGAAAACGCCTTTTTGAAAATGATTTTAATTCAATTTAATATTCGAATTATTTGTCAGTAATGTTGATAAATGTTTTTATCAAATCTGTATTCACTTTAACCGATTACTTGTGCAAAGGCACGGAATAGCACAATGTTTGACCAATCAGAAAGCACCGTTTCTATGTGTTACCATATTTGTGATCTTAAAGCAGATCTCGTAGTGGTCTGAAAAACTATTTTGTTTTTATAGTCTAACTATCCATCTTAATCACTCTTACCCCCAACAAAAAGTAGCTGCACA
Organism: Psilanteris sp. ZL-2020; assembly: GCA_022817085.1. Classification (NCBI taxonomy): domain Eukaryota; kingdom Metazoa; phylum Arthropoda; class Insecta; order Hymenoptera; family Scelionidae; genus Psilanteris; species Psilanteris sp. ZL-2020. Next base: position 1,369 of record JABFQC010000496.1, read on the forward strand.
AGTAATTGGTTAAATGTAGTTTATATTTATTATAATACGTATAAGTAACGTCTGTATTTTTGTTTCAATAATTAATGGTGTATTAATGCCAATTTTTTTTATTTATTAAACAATAACTATCCCATCAATTTCATTAATAAACAAATAAAAACGGAATTAACCATTTCAAACATACAAACAATAATGCCAACTTAAACCCTCATAAACAAACTCAAAACCACAATAATAAATGATATTACTTTTTCACAACAATATTAATTCCATATTGAAAAATCAACTCAAAAAACTAAACATACAAATCATTAACATAATAGATAACCATAATAATAAAATAATCACCAAAGGTAAAAATAAACTACAATTGCAACAAATGCCCTTCAACCAATATAGGTCAAACAACAAGAGCACTCAAAATTAGAATTAAAGAACATTCAGTGTTAAACTTGTCAATCATGATTTCATTTTTCTGACTTTCCTTATCATACTCATTGTTCACACTCATATTGTTTTTTCATATATATACATAAATAGTTTTATTCATTCATTCTTATACAATATTCAATTGACGATTAATGTAAAATTTTACATTTTACATTAAGATAGTTTTACATTTTTAATCAGGGCAGTCTCTTAAATAATTTTTATATTATAAGACCTTGCTTTTTTGTAATAGAAATTTGTTAACCTTTTTGAGAAATTGTTATAATTGTTAAATTATGGTTATAAGCTATTAATATCGTTAGATTTTGTAATTCTACAGAGGACCCACACTTGAGATCGAAATGTAAAGTGAATAAAAAAATTATTTAACAATTTTTGTCTGTTCAATTGGTCGTTAATACATCATTAATTATATTTATTGTAATAATGAATTAAATTTTGTATTTGAGCGTCACGACGTACTTTACACGGAAGACGTGTTTTTTCTTTGTATAATCACTCGCAACGACAACTTTGGCTTCTTTAAGATCAAGTGGCTGTTCCCCTTTATAATATTGTTCTGGAACAGACTTGTAAGACTTGTAATCCTTATATGCCATCAGATTTTGGCCACGTACGACCATATACAATTTGTCCCACGAACGATTGGACGCCTTCTTCGTCGTGCTTTCCCACTCGTGTTTCCTCACGAGCAGTCCTCCAAATTCTTCATCCGAAGGACTCTTTGATTCTGCAAAAAGCAAAATGCTCATTTAATTGTCCAATTCTTTAATTTGATAAATTAAATTATAATTCAATTAAAAACAAATTCATGTTTCCATACTCTCTGTTTTCGATGAAATGGCGCTATAAACTGTCGAATAAAAGTTTGATTATTAAATAATAATAATAATAATAATAATAATGAGATTAGTGTGTAAGTTTTTGTATGTATGTACGCGCGCGGGATATGTGTTTTGATCACTGAAGTTGAATTGTTAGGTGTCATTAAATAATGACATTTTAGCAAGCTATTTCTTACCCGAAAGTCCATGTTCGTCGTCACTCACACCACTACGATCTAAACTTGGCGATTTCATAGTCTTTTTCCAGCGGAAACTTCTGAAAGGCGACTTGCTGCGACTACGCTCCTTTCGCTTTAAAGTACCGGATTCGGAACCGCTTCTACCTTTTTAATATTAAGATCATAACAGGGTGAAAGGAAGTCACTTACTTTAATACGACGAATTTTAATCCTAGAAATATTGCTCTTATGTTGTCAGAAATGCCCTTTCTCAAGCAGATTCTCATTATAATAAAACATTAATTACATACCAAAGGAACCCACGTAATTATAAATATAATTTATTATAGTATTAAAAAATAGCATTTCAAAAGATTTCTTAAGCATTTTATAAATTAAAATTAAATACAAATATATTACATTGCAATTTTTAGGAGTTATATCTACACTGAAAGAAATGATTTGATATGATAACCAAATAGGTTCAGTTGGCAATGATTTTGTTGCGTCACAAATTGTATTTGGTGTTGTTGCTAAATAACTTAGAATCACATTCAACGTAATTTTAATCTCCCATCCAATGTATTTAGTTAATACAGTTTAATATAACATTTAAAAAAATTAGTTTTTTGTTTACAGCTATTTAGTAATTATAATTATTATTTAGATGTGACAGACCTAAAGTTAATAGTTGATCTAATAATAGCGCGTTGTGCCATTATTTGTATAGTGTGTGTGGCTCTTTAAAATTAAATAAAATTAACTAAAAGATTTTAACATCAGTTGATTGATTTTTTAATATATTAAATTGAGTAACATGCCCAAATAAATGGAACTAACAGTTAAAGTCTTTTCTATTTACTTTCAATGTCATACGCAAACTTATGAAACTAACGTCTAAATTAAACAATTGAACTACTTTAAGTATGGTATCCAAATTTGTTGATCTTTCAACTAAAGTACCAAAAGTAATATTGATACTATAACTAAATATTTAGTCGTGTCATATTTTACTATATTTTATAGATCATTAGTCAGAACAAAACCTTTTGATCTGATACCATTAAATTTCTTTCAGTGTAACAAAATTTGGAATAATTTGTATAATTTTATACAAACATTATTTTTAGTATGTTAAATTAGCATTAAAAAATTAATTAAAAATATATGTTTTTATTCTTAAAGTTATTAAAGCTTTACGGAAGATTTTTAGTTGTGCGATTAAGTAAGAAATTATGTACATGAATAGTATAGAGCACAATAATCACACTCTAAAGCAGCTGTCAACAGTTAAAATGACTGATAATATTTTTTTCAATTCAATACGAGGTTAATTATAATTTAAAGTTTACAAAAATAATAAAATAAATAAAAAAAATGTGTACATATATTATCAAAACAATTAACTTGTATATTTTTAGCAGGGTTAAAATATTAAATTTACATATGAAACAGAAATAAACAAAAAAATTAACTTTTTAGAAATAACCATTATAAACAATAAATCTGATGGGTACAAAAACCCATTCTTTTCAAGATAAATTTTTAATTTCACTCTCAACCCTTAATACACACAAAATCGAAATAGTTTTTTATAAAAAAAATTATAAAAAACAATTTGAAGATTACTGGATCTATCCTAGTGGAATAATGGTGTTTAATATCATTTCAATTTCTCTTCAATTTCAATTTAAGTTTACATGCATGGTGTTAAACGCCAAGGTACGATTTTTTACGTTTTAACTTTTGGCACTCTATTCCAGATAGTTCCAGTTTTGTCCACTGCAATAGGTATGTAAAGTATATAAACAATCAAATGGATAATTTTAACTATATCTTGAACAATTTTAGAAAGTGGATATCAAATTAATTTGAAAAAATTAAACAAAAAAAAAAGACTCATTTCAGAAATATTACTTATATGAATTTTACATTAATTTACAAAATGACACCAATACATTAAATACCATCTATATTTCCTTCTAGAAAAAATAAAAATGTGGATTTATTGAAAGTTTTTAATAGTATTTTACCATTGACATCATAAAAAACTTAAGTTTTTAATAAATTGATTATTGTAGGACCTCTGATGACAGAAACGTCATTGTTTTAACAACATATATACCCATTTTTACATTGGTTTAATTTTTTATGATTTCAAAATATGACTTCCCAGTGTTTAGAAAACTGACACGTTGAATTAAAAGTTATTATCCATTAACATTTTTTACACAATTTTAATAATAATACAGTTACATAAATTTGAAATGAATTTTATTATAAAGAAGATATTACTACAAGAATAACTTTATATAACAGTGAATTATGTTAATGCACAAATTTAAATTAATCCAAAACTTATACTATCCCTGATTTCCAACGTTTATATAAATTATTTACATAAATCATTTAAAATTCTACTATTATTTTATATTTTAATAATTATTATTTATTACTCTTTTATAGAAAATAATTGTTATAAATACATATCGATAATTTATGAAATATAAATACGTATTTATAAAAATAATATACAACAATTTTATTATTGTTAAATTTGTTTAACAGGCGTTAATAATGCTTCTATGCCATATTGACCGACGTTAAATTATAAAAGAACGTGACCGCGCCCAGAACTGTTGACAAGATAATGCACGGTCGAAATATGATAAAATCGCAATCTATACTACACTTATGTACTGCGATTTATTTATTATTATTATTATTATTATTATTATTATATATTGAATTATATTGATTTATTATTATGTATATATTGAAGCCGAATGCTTTTAGTGATGTTGTCATTTATAGCGTTTGCCTTAATATGAAATCACAGTGTGTTTCTAAGCTGTACCATGGCTCGTTGGGGTGCTACTGCACCCCTTGGTATGTATATATTAAATATTTAAAAACATGCTTTCATTTTAAAATCAATGCAAACAGATATTTAAAATGTAAATCATTTTTATTTTAAACATAAATAAAAAACAAGTTTGGTTGAAATACGTGCTAAATTAAAAAATAGCATTGTAAACAAATTTAATTTTGACTATTAGAAGACTTTAAATTAATAAATAATATATTAACAATTGATCAAAATAAATCCTCTCATAATTTATCACGTGAAAATATGTTATTTTTATGAACAGGATATATATTACTAATTTTATACTTTTTAATATGTGTACATGATTTATATAAATTTTACATTACAATATAGAACCCGGTTTATTTAAATTTAATGTTAATCATTTATATCATGTTTATATAAAACTTATATAAATATGGATATCAGGAATAATTACAACCTAAACAAAAAAATAATTGTTACACAACACAATGTAAAGTCATTAATTGAATCAAACGTAATTTTGACTTACCTATTTAAACTTGCCTTGATTTATATCATCAAAAACTACTTATTTAATTCATTCGTGAAATTATACCAGCAAGTTACAATCACAATTAATACAACTAATAGATTGTTCATTTTTATAAAATAATTAATTGAAATGTTCACGAATAAATTAATTGTATGGATATGTAAACTTTTTATAATAATCATAAATATTAAAAATATGTCGTATGTAAAGAATAATAGATAATGTATACTTTTCTTAAATTAATTATAACAGCTGTATATACAATACCTTCACCTAAAAGTAGCAGTATTTAATAATAGCGTGATGAACAGTAAATATTGTGTTGTTAAATGTTAATTATGATTAGTCAGTATTAATAGTACTAATAAACAAAAAGAATATAATACACATAAAATAAAAATATAAATAAAATACACATTTTTTTGAAACATTTCCATCACCAATAGAGAGCATGTGAAACATTGTGCGAAATATAGTTTATAAATATGCTTGCGTGATATGTAGTTCCTTAACTTAGTTTAAAATTAAATATGTATCATACACACCACATATTTTACACTATTCATAATTATGTAGAAATAAATATAATTTCTAATATATATAAATATATTTAACAAAGTTAAATTGTATTAATATAAAGCAAAATGGATGTAAATCAGTAAGTATAGAAATTAAAAATGGTTATAAACATTGTTTTATAACTATCTATGGTATGTACATCTTGAAAGTAATTTTTAAATTAGTATATATAATTATATATATATATATATATATATATATATATATATATATATATGTATATAAATAAACTTACCATTTGGATCATCTTTCCGTGATAATTTCTTTCCTGCAGTTATTTCTTCTGCACGAGCTCTAAAATAAGAATATAATGTTATATAAAATGTTAAAGCATTAACAATAAGTATTTTCAAATCACATATCTGTTCTGTTACCACAGAATCATGATATGTATTTAGATTTAACGAATGAAAGATATAATTTATTTTTTTTTAATATTTATTTACAAAATTAACGGAAAATGTCCCTTTATACAGGTACTGATTAATAAAAGATAACAACATAATACATGGTTAAGGTTTCAATACAGTCTCAATAAGTATACAAATCATAAAGTAAAAATTACAGGTTTTCAATGAATGCATTATTTTAGAAAGGTATAAAAGTCATTCTTTGTACAGTTTAATAAACTATTTATGTCTGATAAGATAAGCTTGCAATAGCGAATTATGTGCTCAATAATATCGTTGAAATGCAGAAATGCTCTGTACGAAGTAGTTTCGAAGAGCAATTTTCGACGTACTGGCACAGTGTAGGATTTAAATTTTATAGAGGGATTTTTATAGGAAAGAAGAATAACATTATGAGTTATTGACTAGAGAAATAGCATATCAAACATTTGTACATCTAAAGACCTCAATTCGTATTGTAGTAATAACTGATCGTAGATGTGAGTATAGCGATTAATTGGATTGCTCTTTCTCTGAGCAAACTTCCGTACAAACTTATGTTAGACACTTTCGATTATAGCTCTATAGACTGAAGTATTAGGTGTCCATATTACCGAGGCATATTCAAGAATAAGTCTCACAAATGAAGTATAAAGGTGTATGTTGAGGGCGAGTAAAAAGCTATTTCTATAATATAATATTTGTGTAATATTTTATTTAATTGATTCTTTAACCATTCATCCATGAACTTATGAGCATTGTCCTCGCCCACTACAATATTAGTTATATTTTTAGTATATTTAATAAACATAACAAAAGTGCTTTTTCTTTAAATGTTAAGTAATAACAAGTAGAAATATTTTAAGTTAAAAATATTGTATACGGTAAATATTACATTAAAAGTAATGAAAAGCATAATCATTTCAGGGCTTTCCTCATATATTTACGGAACTCGTAAAAAATTTCGGCACACGATTACCAAACTTCACTATACATATATATCCAGTAACCTGAAGTTTAGGATAAGCATGTTTATAAACTTCACATAAATTGACCACACTGCAATCTACACTCTATGTTTAATAGTGATGAGGGCCGTCCTCATAGTTCACAGCCAAAAGGTATATATTGAGATAATGATTAATTTTCTGTCTTCTGAAATTTTTCCACATCACAAACGCAAAACAAAAATAGACTTGATTTTCATACATATAATTAATTATCTTTTTTAAATAATTCCTCTGTTTGAAACAAGTGGACCAAAATGAAATTATGTTTTTTAAAAAAATAATTGAAAAAACCCAATATAATAAATAAAAAAAATATAATCAAAGTTCACATTTTTCATTATCAATAGAGAATATGAAACGTTATATACAAAAATAGATGTAATGACTAATTTTTACTTTTAATTATAATTCTCTTAATATTAAACAATGGATTAAAATATCAAGTGAATAATATATATTTAATATTTTATAGATATAAATACAAGCACTGTGACTTTATACACTAAATTTGCAAATTTTTGTATTTTAGTAAATAATACAGAAACCGAACTAACCTACTACTTGATGTTTCGTCTGGACTAGTATCAGATGCTGCATCTACCACGTGTGCAGTTTCTGCTGCAGCCGCTGCTGCTGCTTCAGCTGTAGCAGCTTCTTCCTTTTTACGCCTTTCTTCCTCTTCTCGTTCTTGCTCTCGTCTCTTCAGTTCTTTTAACTCAAACTGCAATAAATAAAGACAACATAAAAAACATTAAAATAATAATTATTTATATATTTTTAAAAATGTTTGAAAATTTTATTTTAAATAATATTTTCATTAATAAAAATGTTTTATTATATTCAAAATTATATTGGTTTAAATATACGAATAATATAAAACATACAATAAAAAATGATCTAATTGTAAAATTATGATCAAATATATTCGATTACAAAAATAAATATGTTTATACTCTACACTGAAGATTTAGACACATATTAATGTATAATTTCAATTTAAACATGTAATAAAAAATATCAATAATTACCGTTGTTAACCGTCGTAAGGCACTAAATCGTTCTTCTTGTGCTGCCGCCGACTTTTCAAATGCTTCATGTTTCTTAATAAGATTTTCCACTTCGTCAATTGTGTGCTAAACAACAAAAATGATTATTATCTAAACATTCAAATTCATAAGAAATACATAAAGACACACATATACTATTTATTTAATTATAATTATATCACAACAAAATCTTTACCCCAAGTTCTTGGCTCATAAGATAAGGTTCTTGTGCAATTAACCATGCTTCAGCAACTGCTGCATCTCTAGCAAATTGATATACTTCCAAAACTATAAAAATAAAAAGATAATAATTAATAATAAATATGAAAAAAATAGTTAATTATGTAAAGAATTAAAAAAACCTTATTAGCATATACATTTCATTTTCATTTTTGACTTTTTGTATACAATAAAAAGTATAAATAGTTTTTAAAATTGAAATCAAATTCCAACTAACTGAGTTGTAAGTTCTCCCAGCGTTCCTCCCAGCGATGTAGTAGAGCATTTTTGTGGTCATTCAAGTTGGATAATTTTTCCTTAATTTGACTGCTAGCATAATGATTGCGAGAAAGCAAATCTTTGCCGAGGTTAACACACGCTAACAGATTGTCTTGCCTGGTGTCAATTTCTGCTTTCAAACTTTGATGATTATTCATTAAAAGTTCGACTCCAGAAACATCGCGTGGCTTCTCAGAAGTGTTCATTTGACGTATGACGTCGTCCATCCAGATTGTAAGATTACGTACCATGTTGAAAAATCGGTACAAGTCACCTGTGTCTTCAAGTTTCATGCGTCTATTCTCACAAAGTGACTGCAAGTTATTCCAAGCCGCGACAACTTCTGCCTCGCGATTCGTAATTTCTTTTGCTTTATCACCTGCGTAACTTGCCTGAAGTTTTGCCGATTCTTCTTGAATCTGTGAGACTTGGCTTTGCAAAGTGAATAAATCCTGGAAGAAGTTAGCATGCTTGCGCTGAAGGGCAGAAACAGATCCAGCATCACGCCCCAACTCATCCGACATTGCATTCTGTTTTTCTAAGATACGTCCTAAAACGTCTTTGCAGTCGTGAAAGAATTTGTGTAGTTCGCGACTTGCTGCCAACATTTGATTTCTAGTTTCTATCAGTTCCAACAAATCTTGCCAGACTTCGTTAAGTCCGTCTTTTCGTTCAGCAATGGCAGCTGCATCAGAATGACCTGCTCCAATCAGTGAATCTGCGATTCCATTTACACTACTGACTCTCTCTGAGCCTGAAATAGATTAAAAATATGTTACCTTTCATTTAATTTAAAACACTTTATATAAAGACTGATATAATCAGTTATACTAATTATTGGAAATTAAAAATATCCTGATAGATGTACAATACTGCATTCTCTAAAAGTAATTTATCGGTCTACAGCAAAATCTACATTTAAACAAAATATAAACGATAGTTGAAAATAAGCAAATATGTAATACAACATTACAATTGGATTCATTAAGTTACCTGTCGCTTCCGTATCTCTAGCAAACTCCTTGAATCTCTCAGAGAGTAATGTTACATGATCATAATCCTGTCCAAGTTCATGACTTCCAGCAACGAGATCCCTCTCAGAAATCCATTGCTCCAAATCATCGACTTCTCTATTCAACATAAACAACTGCAATGCTTCATCTAATTTCGCTCTACGTTCTCCAGCTAGGTCTTTAAGGCCTGCATACAATTTATCAACTTGTGACTGTTTAATAGCAATCTGATCTGAAAGAGGGTGTTTATCGGTGGTCAATTGACGTTCCATCTCTCCGAGTTGTCTAATCATTTCCGCATAATCTTCTACTGCGTGTTCCAAAGACTCATGCTTCTTCATGAGATTCTGTGCAGAGATTTCGTCTTTGCCACGGTCTTCAGCCATCATATACAACTCTTGCTCACTCATCCATGATTCAGCTTCAGTCGCATCGAAGAAATATTGCTGTGCCTTCTCATTCTGCAATAAATTACTATTTCTTTCTTCAACGGCATTCTTTAGTTCACTCCATTTTTCCAACAGTTGTTTAATAAGGTCACCAAATTCTTCCTTAGCCTCATGACCCTCTTCGATCAACTTTTGACCATTATTACAAACCGAATTGATTCTGGGTTCATGATTATCGATTTCGGTTCTTAGAGAATGATTCTTTTTCTTAAGCATGTGTACATTGAAAAGTGAGTTGCCATATTCCTTACTGGTTGCCTGAGGCATTTTCTCAGCAATCCAAAGTTTTTCATCTTCGACATCTCGACGGAATTGAAATGCCTCCTTCTTTTTCTCCAGATGACGCTGGCGCTCCACCAGAGGTTCTTTGAGTTGCGCGAATCGCTGTGCCACTTTTTCCTTCTTATATTTAATCTCTTCCATTTTATCGTCTGGCACGGTGCGCTGCAAGTGTTCAGCTTGCTTGTCAAGTTCAGTAACCTGTCGAGCCTTTACAGCCATCTGTGTTTCAATCATTTGTTGCTTTTGCATTAAAATATTAACAGATGCCAAATCTGACCCTGTATCTGTGCTTTCAATTTGTTTCTCAAGTTCATTCATCCAAGAATCAATGTCATCGCAAGTCTGATGAATAAGTACCTCACGGTTAGCATCAAACAGACGTTCACCTTTATCATGGGTTGTAGTTTCCAAATCCTCGAACTGATCAGCTAGTTCAGCCACCTAAAATCAGTTCAATTATTCCTTATTAATATTCTTTTTATCATTTAAACAAACACTAATTAATTTTGTATGTGTATAAAATTATAAAATTTTAATTATAAATATTAAAAAATATTACTTGACATTAAAACTTATTCAAAAATGAATTTGTGAACTTTATCAGAGCTAAAAATAATATGTTACAAAGATAAAAATGGTTTTTATTATTCTGAATCTGATGATGATGAACAGATATATTATATTATGATATCATAATCTTATTATTTTAATAAATAACCTGCATTATCATCATTTTTTATTTTATCGCCACCTGTATTGATATTATATACTGAGTAAATGATTAAATCCATAAATTTTAGAATAACGTTATATTGCAAAATAAAAATGTATAATTTTATTGTTTTCAAATGAAACATGCAATATCTTGATACTAACCTTAGGTGTAATGATATCCGCCAACTCAGGTTTTTGTTCAATAAGCTCATCTGCAGCAGCTTTTAGTTGTTGAAGTCTATCTTTGTTACTCGCTATTTCAGCTTCAAACGCTTGATGACGTGTCCACTTACTATGAACCGTCTTTGCACTCCTATAAGTTTCATCCTGAGCCGTGATTCTCTTCTCCTGAACCCATTCACCAAGTTCCTCGCAGTCCTGCAGGAACATCTGCAACTGTAATTGATCCCTCAACTTTTCGATCAATTGATTAGCTTTCTCCCGATTTATATTCCTACGATCATTTATATTCTCTGCCTTTTTTTTAACTTTATCAGCAGCGAAATGTCCTTCATCTACCAGTCTGGCAGCAAATTGTACAACAGTATTAATTTTCTCATCATTAGCGTCCATAGTAGTCATGAACGCCTCATGTCGTTTGATCATGTTCTCAGCCTGTTCAAGATTAAGAGGTGTTTCATCCTTTGCAAGGACATGCTCCTGCTGAGATAAAAGCACTTCTGCTTGTCTCGCATCCCTGTCGAACACTTGAAGATGAAAAGAATTCGATAGTAAATTCTGTCTGTTGGCCCACATTTGGTGCAATTCCTCCCATCCCATTTTTAGGGCGTTCAGCCGTTCACGCAAGAACATATACTGAGTATCTCCGTCTCCTGCTTCGCTCGTCAGTCTCTCTCCATACTCCATCATTTTACGATAATCATCGGTGTAATTGTCAATTTCTTCCTTAATGTTTTGGTGCTGCGCCAATAGACGTTCGGCATCAACCAAACTAGTTGGAGTGTCTTCGCTCGCGACGTCGGTTTGTGTTTTCGTGAGCCACGTCTGGAAGTGGTCCAAGTCACGCAAAAACCGATGCAAATCTCCAGCTTCTTCTAGCTTGGCGTCGCGTTCCTTTAGCATCTGTGTTAGCTGCTCCCAAATGGCTCGAATCTGTTTGATTCTTTCTCGGATGACCTCTGCATCCTCTGGGTGTTCACGCTCGATGGCACTTGCTTCGTTCTCCAGGGCGTCCAGTTTCGCCTGAATTGCCGCCAAATCACGTTCCATGCCACTGAGTCTGCGCTGCAGCGTCATCACCCCAGTCAAATCCATTTCTAAACTATCGGTTTGTTGGAGAATTCGTTTCTTATCCTCGATCCAAGATACCGTTTCGCGGCATTCAATGTGGAACGTCTGTACGCCATGCGCAGAATTTAATGCGTCCCGTTTGTTCTCCGCCTTCTCACGAAGTTCAGCCCACTTCTGGTTAAGGGCGTTCTGTCGCGCCACTATTTGCTCCGAATTCGGGTGTTCGACATGCAGCAATTGTCGCGCCAATTGATTCACCACCGCGACACGAGACGCATTTGAGTTCATCTCCTTTTCAAAACCATCGTAACGATGCTTCATTATTTCCACATCTTCAATATCCTTCGCTGGTACCATCGTGTCCAGCATTCGGTTCTTTTCGCCGATCCATTGCTCAACACCATCTGACTCGCTGAATAATTTGTACAAAGAAAGTGCGTCTAGGAGACGCTGCTTGCGCAATTTGGCGAGTTCCAGCAGTTCCTTATAACGCGAGTCAATGGATTCCAAACGTTCGATAACGTCGCGAGCCTGGACATCGCGCTCACCAAGCTGACTAGCTTGCTGATGTAGTTGTTCTATAGTCGTTGCGTAATTCTTCAACTCGTCTGTCACGTCCTTGTGCTTCTTCAGTAGCGATTGCACATTAGCTTCGTCTCGACCAACATCCTCGGAAGACACCAAACGCAATGTATCTAACATCCAAATGTCGACATCAGCAGCATCAGCAAATAATTGATGATAATCCACGGCTTCCTCCAAGCGTTTGCGTCTGAATGCCACTAAGTCGAGCAGATGATTCCACATAGTCAAAATTTCTTCTAATCGTTCTTGTATGCGATCGGAACCGAAATGACGACGTCGGATGAGCTCGTCACCTATTGCAGCGACAGCCATAAACTGTGGTTCATGCGACTGGACTTCGTTCTCCAAAGCCTTGTGCTTGGACAGTAACAGATTGACGGTCGTAAGGTCGTGACCTATGTCCCCTGTCGAAACTATCTGCTCCTTCTCCTTGATCCAATTCTCTTCATCCGCCATATCCCAATAAAACAGCCAAAGTCTACGAGACTCCTCCAATCGCGCGCGACGTTCTACAGCCAGGCGTACTAATTCAGCATAAGCATCCTCCAATTGCTGCACGCGTTCAACAATAATAGCTGGATCGCATGGTCTATAACCTTCTCCATGTTCCAAAAATCTTTGACTTTGTTGAACAACTGCCTTGACTCGCTCACCAAGGACATTAATATCCGCTTCCACTAGCGAATGCTTCTGCAACAAGTCTTCGACTCCCATCAAATGCTTGCCATAGTCATCTGTGAGCAATCTGATTTTTATTTCCTCCATGCTGTCCAAGATATACAGCATCTCCTGGAAGTTCTGCTGCAGCTGCAAAGACAATTCCAATCTATGTCTTCGCGCGCGTAATAATTCTAATAAATAACTCCAGAGTCTCAGTACGTTGTCCTTACGTGCATTGATCCTCTCAATATCATAATAATTCTCTGTCTCCAGCTCCTGCGAAACAGCCATCACGGCCTGAACGCGCTCTTCGTACGCAAAGATATCAGTTTCAATCGCCTCGTGTTTTTTGGCCGCAGCTTCTACTGCTGCTAAGTCAAACCCGAAGTTATCCTGTGAAACTAAGCGCTGGTTCTCCGACAACCATGTTTCCCTCATGCTCGCTTTCCTATTAAACCGGGCAGCAAGTTGCTCCAACTTCTCCTGCCGAATAAGCTCTTCCCTCAGAGCCAGTTCACGTTCATGTTCTGCTTTTTCTAAGCGCTCCCATGCCTTGTTAATGTCGGATATCATTTTACCTTCCTTTGGAGTGTATGGTTTCTGATTGTTGGCGCGCATCTTCGACTGAAGCGTAAACAGCAATACCTCCAGGTTGCCCTTCTCCACGCCCTTGGGTGGTTTCTCGACGGTGCGATAGTTAGCAAACTGCGTCAACTGAAATTGTACACCGCCTAAGGAATTGGCGAATTGACGGTCCCCTAAGTGATCGATTGTTGCCTCAATCCACTTCAGCAAGTCACTGGTCAAACCCTCGTAATCACTGATCATACGGTCATTCTCCATAGCAATTCCCACGACTTTGCCAATCCTTTTGCCTTGCACGGTTCCTAGTTTCATCTTCGAGAAGTAGTGATAATAGGTTACCACATAAGTGATGATGGACTTTTCATCAGGATGGTCTACGAAGATATCTTCGGCATCGAGCAGCTTGGTCAAACCGAGTTTGTCTTCTGCGACGTTAAATGCGTTGTTCAGATTGTAGATGGCGTTTGACTTCGACAATTTGTCAAACTGGATGAGATCTGGACGGTGCTTATGGATGATTGCATTGAAAGCCAAACCATCTCGCCACGATGTTGTAAAATTACGCACATTTACGTTATGATAACCAGCGGTTTTCATTTGGCACCAAAGTAGCAGGGCGTCCTTGGCAGATTTGGTCTCCTGATTGTCCGTTTCCTCAATAGTGATATCCTGGATCTGGAAGCGCAGAATGATAGTCCAAATCAAACCCAGGCTTAGACGAGGATTGCCATCAACGATGTCGTGTGATCCCATGTTCTCCAAGTGAACTCTTTGTTCGCGCAAAAATTGCAGCGCTTTGTCAACGTTCTCTAGGCAGTGGATTCGCATTTTACCCTTAGTAGGACGTGGAAGGCGCTCGCCAGACAGGATCTCCAGCAATTTGATAAGCATTTTGCCATCTCGAAGATCAACATACAGGTCACCTATCCGACAGGAGCAGCGAACCAAGTGGGAGTTTACCCATTTTTGGAAAGTTTTTTTTTGTACTGATTCACGTTCACCTATAAAATTAAAAATACAGTATAATAAATATTGCCTATTTAAACAAATGGACAATTTATATTCCAAAAAAATAGTTAATCTATAATTAAAACTTCCAGAACATTATATATAAATTAGTAGTAGGCAGTGTATGTAAATATGAGATATAATTACGCTATAATTACGATATAATTATTAAAAATAATTATTAAATCACTAACATAACCATGAAATTCAGTTTGAATTAAGAATAGTTAATCTTGTTTGAGTAACTTACATGAGTAATTTATTTAATAATTTGTATATCAGGCTTCAGATTTGTATAATGTAATTTATTTATGTATCATAATAAATACAATTATAAACATCGAAATAAATAAATATGTACAGAAAAAGTTTAACAAAAATATAATTTCATTAATCATTAAATATTTACATTTCATGATTTTATTATTTTCAATTGTATTATTTTTTTTTTTAATAATAATGCATTTTCTATTTTTTTTTCAGTAATTTTTCAAATATTTTTTTATAAAAGTTGTAATTTATTTTAACAGTAAGGTATTTTTTAAATCTTTATTTTATATAAATATAAAAGCTGTTGCAGAAGCTCTTAACAAATACAATTTTATTAAAATAATTTATTATTAATTTCAATAAACGTATATTTAAGAGTTTTAAACGCATTCAAACTCACCAGCCAATGCTTTAATACGAGATCGTTCAAAAAGTCTGGAACTCGAATTTCCTCCATCATATTCGTATTCATCGACAATCTCTTGCTGCAACGTAGGGTCCCAACCCGTACGTACTACGGAGATGTCGGTCGTCATTTTAAAATTCGGACAACCAACTTGATTTTTATAACCCTACAAAGGGGCTTTTCTATAACAAAATAAACACAATTCTAGTATATAAAATGTTTTGTTTCTAATTATTTTATGAAAACGATTTATGAATTTATAAGATTATTACTATTATAATTAATGATTTTTATATAAATTATAACTGCATAAATAAATGACTTATAAATGCTAATGCAATGAATTAATTATATAAATTGATCAATTTAAACAATTGTCTTTGAATATAATCAACCTTTATCAATTTTGTAATGACATGTTTAAATTATTAATCTTTGACACTGCACACTAAATACTCTGTGTGAATCATGTATTAATAAATCATTTATATTTAGATCACTAATAATTTACATAATACAATTATTCACTATTTGGGTTTTCTTCGACAATTCAAACTCACACAAAACATACTTTTCCCATCAAATATAACATTATATTTTTCTAATTAAATATAATCAATGAACAAAACATTTCGTGTTTTATATTTTCTGAAATAATCGATTAGTTTCGAGAGTTTCAATTTTTTCCATCTTCTTTACGTGTAATGACATATTTAAATTACAGATACATGCCTCGTTTCGTCATGGTTGAAATAATTCATGCTTTTGTGAAAAAGAAACTATTCAAAATTATTATTGAAAACTTTCACAAACCTGTAATAACTACAGTATTATTCTCAAGAACATGACTTTCAATCAATATAATTAACTATTTATTATTTTTAAATCAACTGTACTTAAACACACACACATTCATTTATTAAATATTTCATTATTGTAAAAATTAATTAAGTAAAGTGAATAATTAAAAATAAATTTTGTTTTAAATATATTAATAATCTTTACTTTTTATTAATTTTATTTTGTATTACTGTCTTATGTTTTGTTCTGTATATATATACTAGACGTATTAAACATAATTATAAAAAATAAACACACCTTAAAATAAATAATAGTTAAAAATCAGACTTGTTATTTTTTTCTTTATCTGTAATTTTCTTTGTGAAAGAAAATATACAATACATAAAAATATAAGAAATTAGGAAGCATTTTGATTGATCAGGCTTTATTAATAATACACCAACTCGCACACAACGATATTACTCATTGACAAAAGTAAAAGATAGTTCGCATGTGATTACATCACCATGCTTGTTAGTATGATGTCACTTACTCAAAGTCAATGAAGTAACAAAATTAAATTCATACAATTCTGTTATATATATATAAAATTATTTTTAGAGCTAATTAATTCCTAAATCAACAATTAATATAATTACTTATATAATATAACATTGTTTAAATATATGTTATTAATGTTTCTTTTAAGTTTTAATTAATTTTTGATATTAACATATTTCTCCTATGTTTCACATTTCAATTTGGTATGAACATTAAAACCCTCAGACTCGGGTTGTGTTTTTAATTGTACTCAAATACTGTCAGTGATAAAACTATCTTCATTTAACTGACTCAGGTATATAATTTCATTCATTTTTTTAACACTTTACTTCCAGTAATTTAAGTCCAACTAAAAACACACCTTCAATCCAACAAAAATGTCATTTGTTTAATTTGGTGTTCTAAATCTGACCTTTCAATTTGATCTTGACATTGTTTTTATAATGTCAGTACGCGAACACACATTGCGAGTTCAGTTGGTCAGTCAGTATTATTATACAAATAACCATAAAATACATGATCTCAGACCAACGATGCACACGTATTAATAGTTAGTTTGGTGGAAAATTTCGTTTAATATCCTTTTTTTAGTCAATATTCAGCAACTTCCTTTCATCTACAAAACAGCTACACCGTTGTCATTGAACCATTATCGTATGTCTTGCCAACAGAAAAAAGAATACTACTTGCTCAAGGAAAACCGCAGTAAACCGATATAGGAGAGAAAAAAAAGAAAAAAAGCTTCGAATGGCAATATTTTTTTCACAAACACATTCATAAAATACAATTTTTATATAATCAGCCAGGTATATTAAACAAAATTGTATTTAATCTAAGTCAAAAAGATGTATTATTTTATAATATGTACGCATTACGTAATGGTTATATTTTGATTCAGCGTTTACTTCACGGAGAAAATGTATAGCATAAAATTACTATACTTTATGATAAAGCAGTCAAAGATGTTACGTATTTGCAGTTTTTCTGTATATTATTTAATTGTTTAACGTTTTATTTGATTAATTTGTCATTCCATATAATAAAATTATTATACGTATGGTAAAAATAATCACAGAGAAATATTATGATATTTTAAAAACCATTCACATAAAAGTTGAAAAAATTATATTAGTATATCATTAATTTTTTCAAACAGTATGGTAAAATGTCATGGAATGTTATTTTGGCGTTTAAATCAATTAACCCCATCATCATAGGTAGTAATATAGTTTGCCACTAAGCGGCGCAATTATTCTCAAAAGTATATGAATTTGATGTAGAGTAGTATATATACTACTAGTATACTTTAAAAACTATTATTATAATTGCGAAAGAGAGAAAAGAAATGACAATAATACGACAAAATTCGATAATATAAAGTTGGTTTGTAATTATAAATAGCAGATTTAATTACAAATTTATCAGCTTTTAACAAAAGTAGAGTTTATATGTTTTTTAATGGCTTATTATTATAAGCAGAAAAATTATTAATAAATCAGTGAAAATTCTGATGTTTTCTAATATTATTGCCGTTGCACAAGTGTAAAGTTTCGAGACAGTATGGTAATTTTTTCTTTGCGTTATTGTAGGCTTTATTGTACATATTTAAAAAAAATGATTGACCGTATTGAACAAATACTTATAAAAATAGAATAATTAGTTATACTCATTTATTACCATATTATATTGAAATTAAATTGAGACATAACATCTGTGACTGCATTTCTATAAAGTATGGTAATTTTAAGCGGAAAATATATAAATTTTTGGGTATACTTTTTTCTCCGTGTTGGATTAATCTTCATAAATACTCATTTTAATTAACTATAAATGATTATTTATGAAAACAATTAAATCGTATAATAATGTAAAAAATAAATAGTAACTATTTAATGAATTATTATGTTCATTTATTTAAGATATTTTTTTATTTTTTTTATACACAATCTGAATGGATAGTTTTATGTTTATATACATATATTGCATACATATTAATGTTAAAATACATTATAATAACTTATTTATTAAATTTTAAATTAAATCTATTATCAATTTTATTAAAGTAACAAATTATACTTTGTCTCTTTTCTATTAGTGTATACAGACTTCTCATAATAACATTCGTCCTTTTAGTTGTTTTTGTGATATTGAAATAAATTTAACCACAAATTGTTGATACAAAGTAATGATTTAAATAATATCGACAGCAAAGAATCATTTAATCGTTTTATTTGTGAATACAAATTGTTAACACAAGAAAGTGTAGGGGTAAAAGGACATGTATATGTAATACATGGTTATTATTGATTTTAAAGCTGCAGTCATCGTGGCGCCGATTGTTAACGACACGGCAACATTTTCAAGTTTATTAATAATCGTAAAACGAGTCGTTCGGTGCCAAGCCCAGGGGGTATTATTTTTTTGTTTTTCCAAAAATGTCAGCATAAACATCAATCAATAAAACTGATGCGTTGAATATGAATTTATTGATGATAACAGCATTTAGGTATAATAAATCTACTACATCAAAAATAATATTATACAAATATAGTTTTTAATGATAATTAAAATAATTGTATTATAATAATATAGTATAAAATGAATACATATGAATTGTATCTATAGCTACAATAATTAAATAAAATATATACATTTACATTAAGATGAAATATCAGTCATGATCACCGACAATTACAAATTTGTAGATTCAGGAGATTTCCTCATTAGGGAGTTTATTTTTACACCAAAAATATGTATATTTAAACAAAATTGTTAATGGGCGAATAAAACTTATTTTTTACCACTTTGAAAACGACTTCTGTTCTCTTGTTTATATTTTTTAGTATAAAAATAATCTCCTGAAATGAAAAAAAATTTATTGAATGAGTATTTATTTATCTAATAATATTAACAAGATAAATCCTTGACATTGCATTATACATTTTTATTAAATAAAAAGAAATAACTTTGAAATCAAATTTAATATGTTACGCAAGATAAAATTATAAAATAAAATTTAAAATCTTATTTTGGAGTGGCCGTATAAATTAAATTAATATATAATATTCATTGTTATAATTAACAAAAATATGTCAGTCTGCAATATAGATGTCAAAATTAACTGATGAATCATCATCTTAATGTGAAATATCAATCGTTCATTACTAGTTCAGAATTTTTTCAATTATGAATTTTATTAAAAAGCATAATGATTTATGTTTGATTTGTACTTTATCAAAACAGGAGAATTTATATTAGATGTGTTTATTAAAATAGTAGTAATCACATAAGCAACATATTTTATTGTTTTATATTAAGATTCATTAAATAATAAACAGTGTAATTTCTAAATGATTATTAAGAACCAAAAAAAAAAAAGAAATTAAGTTTTTTTATACATTTTGAGACTTTTGTTACTTATTCAGATTATTTATTATATTACTACTTGTTAATGTTTTTCCTTACATTTCAACTGTCATATATATATATATATGCATAGCTAATTTCAACTATTTTTGTCAATTTTTTTAAAAACAAATGAAAAGAATTAAATTAATTATTTGTCGGAATAATAAAAAAAGTCTCACGATATATACAAAAATAATGATTTTCTTCTTTTTTTTGGTTCCTAATAGTTATTTAGAAATTACTTTTCTGTTGAATTATACAAATTAAGAAACATTTTTTTTGAGCAATTTCCATCATATTTATAATTTTAATGAACAGTGAGATTAATTTTAAAACCATATTTTTAAATTCAATTTAAAATTTAATGTTGAATCATAACCAGTCAGATTGTAAATGTAAAAGATACAAAATTACAGAAGTGGTGCTGAAATTGTGATATGAAAATCCCTAAAAACAAAATGTAATCATGAATTCTGTCAGTAAAAAAGCAATGGTTAATGTATTATAGATCAAAATATCAATATAGTTTGATGAAACTGTAAAAATTGGGTTTAAGTTTCGAGGCTGTTTAACTAGAAGAATACCCATTTAAACAGTCA
The DNA here is from genome assembly GCA_022817085.1 of Psilanteris sp. ZL-2020. Taxonomy (NCBI): domain Eukaryota; kingdom Metazoa; phylum Arthropoda; class Insecta; order Hymenoptera; family Scelionidae; genus Psilanteris; species Psilanteris sp. ZL-2020. Next base: position 22,292 of record JABFQC010000496.1, read on the forward strand.
CTATATACAACGGTTAACGTCACATCCGCATTTATATTAATCTATGGCCCCACTCCGCTTATACGCATGGTCACGTACAAGTCTATCTTTGTTTAACATTAACAAGTCACATGGAATGTGTTACGTAGTCTAATTCACGGATTCAAAAACAGCCATTTGTGCAAATTCAAAATAATTTTAAAATTGTTAAAATAATTTGAAAACTAATTTTAAAATTATAAATTATTTTATTATTATTGTGATTTATTTAATTATTTATAATTAATGTAATGATTATGTTTATTATAACTAATTATGTAATAAGAATAAATTAAATTTATCAAAATTAAATCAGGTATATTCTTAATTATTAAAAGCAATTAATAATAGCAACATTTTAATTGGTAATTACATTTTCTTAATTTGGTTTTAATTTTACATTTAAGATAAAAACACAACAATTAAGCAATTAATTTAATATACTACTTTAATATTAATTAATTTATCAAATTAAATAATCGAGTAAAATTAATTATATAAGAAATGACATTTTTTATATATAGTATTTGGCTAAGAAATGTAGTATATATATATATATATATATATATAATTTTGATAACTAATTATTGTGGGAACTTTCCGTTATTTGTTATTCTAATACAAATATTTTTTATACACATTTTTTACAAACAAAATTGAGCTTAGGCTAAAAATTGCTGCATTTCTGATAAAAGGGAGGTGGAATAATTACCATATATATATGCAATGGTATATTTTGTCTGTCCTAATAAAAATGAATTCTTCAATAAAGTGCACACACATATAAATACATAACATTCAATTTTTGAATAAAATATGTACATATAGTAGCAAATTATTTGCTAAAACCAAAAATTTGACAAGAAACTAAACTAACAAAGGGATCAATTCATTATATATTGTAGATGATAAGAAATTATAACCAGTAGAAATAAATTATTATAAAATAAAAAATGATTGTCAAAAACATTCAATAATTTTATATTTATCATCATACTGATATTAGATTAGATTATTAATTAGATTATATAAATTAGATATTAATTAGATTATAAATAAATATGCTGAAGCCTTCTTTGTAACACTAAAAAATAATGGAATAAAAAAGGTGAAAATTTAATTTGCTATCAGTTGTTTTGTTTAATTTAGAACACACCTTATTAACATTTAAGAAAAACTGTATTTTGTGAAAGCATCTTTGTAAAATATATTCACTGTATAGAATGTGTACACTGTCTAAGACTTTAACAAAATGTTATTATGTTAATTATGTAATGTTAAAATTTTGATCACCATATATTGAAATAAATGAACTAATTTTTATAATATATTATAAATACGCTTTATAAATAAAAAGATGTATAAATAATATGAAAATAATATGTACAAAATAATAACATTTGTTGTTGTTATCTTTAGTGGCTATAGGGATAGTGTGCCCTGTATGCCAATAGCTAATTATCAATTATTCTTGTAAATAATAACATTTGTCTATTAGATACACAATTTATATAATACATGATACAAATTACAAGTGTATATACTTGTTTTTTTTTTTTATTTCATATACAATATAATGATACCACCAATTCACAAACAATAAATATTACATTACAAGTATGTTATATTTTTCCATCTAATGTTATGAATAGGTATACAGAAGAAAGTATTTATAGAATTTTTCTCTTCCTCTGCTCATATGTATATTTATAAATATTATATTCATATTCCCACGAGCAAACGGTTATTCCAAAATCTGAAATGTTAACGCTTCCATATCTGCTAATTACGATCAATTCAAAAGCAAAAGTGTATTTGAATGACATAAAACGACCCATTCTTTAAACAATCGCTATTCCCATCATCAAACATACACTAAATGATAAAACCAGTCGATATGCAAAGCGGATGCGGCATTAATTATTATCCCAATCGCACGTCTGCAATTATTTCAAATCATCTGTTTTCGTGGCCATCACTAAACTTGCACATACGCATACACGGATCTTCGGGATCAATCATACTTATCAACCGCGCTAATTAAATCCCTAAACGTACCAAAATTAAGTATTATCACTCAACCAGCACAAGAAGCAAATACTTCAAACGTATGCAGATGTGTGCATTGTCTAGTGTTGTTGACACACGGAGTGACTGCGCCACCTTGCAAGACGACCATTGATCGGTCCAAACGTTCGTTTTATAAAATATATTATGTACAAAAAGTGGTAAACAATGCTTTCGTGAACAGTAAGCGAGGCTGCACTATGCGAAGATATTTTAGTTCTGGCATACAAGGCACTTCATTTACTCTTATCGCCAATAAAGGAAACAGCTACCCTACGATGTTACTCAATGCATTAAAAAACAAAATGATTATACCCATTAGGATTTATTTACATTCAAGTTGTGCATGACTAAGGCGACTGCGCCACCCAAAACCCAGATGAGTCACATATTCACTAAAAGTAATATTATAGATATAAACGTGAATAAATGATTATGTTAACGTTCGAATCCATTACAAATATTCAATGTCATTGTTCCAATAACATTAATAACAATAATAATGTCCATATAAGCCATTTATGCCGTATAATAATCCTAAATATTTGATGGATAATAAGATATTATTTGTTTATTTCCAAATCAGAATTTTGACTTCTCATCACCACTGTTATAATCAATTTTAAGATTATTCTTACATTGAGGAAACCGAAAAGGCAATAAAATAGCAAAAGCATCCCCCGTTGGTCGTGCGAGAAACTCAGATTTTGCAAATGACGATAGTTGTCCTTAATAAATATATAAATACAAAATACAAAAAAAACGGTAAAAAGTCTGTGGTAGTGGGAGAGAGCAGGGGAGAGGAGGAGAGAAGAGAAGAGAGTCGAAGCTCTTGAATTAGGTCAGTCAAGGGACTCGCCCGCAATGATGACAGGTGAACAGGACGCGACGGCTTTCTAATCATTCACCGAGTCCGAAACGCGGACAACAGCGGAGATGGGGGATCAAAATGACGAAAAAAAATACGACAAGAAGACAAAAATACTTGAAGAAATAGGGCGCGAGTAAACGCCCTACGGTAAACAAACAGGAACGCGCAATGCCGTCGCGACGAAACCGCCGGTCGGTCGCGAGATCCGATCACGACCGAACGTAAACAAGCCGTTCGACGAAAAAGGCCTCGTACACTGCGTCGAGGATGAACGCCATTTTGATTGGTTCGGCATTCAGAGCGCACAAGGCGTGTCCACGTTCAGTGGTCGCACCGCGTCAGCTTGTGCTTACCGTGTCGCGCGTGATTCCGCACGCAGCTCTGTACGCAAATCACTCAGCACTCGATCCAAAAACTCGCACCAGCAAAAAAATCCGACGACGAAACAGTCGCCGTGGCACACACCGTTAAATCCCAGTGATCGTAACCTCCAACCTCGTATTCACACGACCGGCGCGCAACTAACGTTACGCCGACTGGCCGACAGGCCGACAGGGCGAACTCCGCCGACAGGCGCCGATGCGGGAGCTGGATGGGAGATGTGGGATGCGTCGTTCGCTACGGCCCTGATCGGCCTGATCGCGCGCGCACCTCCGTCGTTCAATGGTCAATGCTCAACTGCCTCAACGTCTCAATCTACAATTCTTCACCGTCTAGGCGTCGGCATCTCTAAACCCTATAGGCCTATAGGTGTGTTTTTAATTGTGCTTAAATTATTGTCAGTAAAAGTGTTTAAAAATATGAATATTTATACCTAAGCAAATTAAATAAAAATAGCTTTATTACTGCCAGTACTTTTACTGCAATTAAAAACAAAACATTACATATTATCTATGCAAGAGGCTAAAAATTACGACTTATAAAGCATATAATGATGCCGACTAAAATTGCAATTGTCTCGAAAGTTTTATTAAATTGTTTACAATCACATCTCTGACATCGAATCTATCCCGGCGACCGTTGAAAAACTATAGATTGAATTATGCAATTAACAGCTATATTTGCTTTGTTTAAATTATTAGAAATATTGCGGATGTTAATAATAACAACAAAATGCTTCGAATTCTGTAACAAAATAAATTTTTTTACGAATTATTGTAAGTATATTACAAAAAATTCAAAAAACATTAATACAATGAATACAAAATAGACGTAATTAAAAAATTAATAATTCATGAAAACAAAACAAAAATGGATATGTTTACTCTGCATTATTTATTTGATACAAAATAGCAGGGATTATGAAAATTTAATAATATTATTATTTAGTTCGATTTTTATGTAATATAATTTTTAAAATTTTGTGATTCGAATATTTTGCAATACTTTAATAGTACCCGCACGGAACAGTTACGTTCCCGACACGTTACTGGTACTTCCGAATGTCCGCTTGAAACTCGTTGGTGGAAGGTAACAGGTACGTTACATGTTACGTTCGTGGAACGTCACAAAAGGTTGCAGGAACGTTACAATTC
>JABFQC010000497.1:7710-26715 GCA_022817085.1 Psilanteris sp. ZL-2020
CAAATAAATAACTTTTAACCACACAAATTGCCATTTCTGTTATGGTTTTACACTATAAAGTCAGTCGCAAGTGGTTTGGAGTCTATTTGAGAAAAGTCAATTTTTGACAAAATCTCTGACTATACCCCTTTACAAAAATGCGATTTTTAGTCAAAAAATGAAGTTTCGCAAAATCGTTCAAACTGACTTTATATCAACAGATGGAGTCATTTGAGATGTTAAAAAGCCAACTGGAAGTATTTTTGACCATAAACAACCAAATTATGGTCAAATTTATTGACCAAAAAGTCAATTTTTGACTAAATCGCTGACAAAATTTCGAACCACTAATATTAGTATTTCTATTATACATTTACACCGTCAAATCACCCTCAAATCATTTCAAAACGATTTAAAAGATGTCAATTTCTAGAAAATTTCACGGCTTTAACCTTTTAGTAAGTTTTGCAAAAAGTTTTATTAAATGTTAATATAAAGCGTTTTAACTAATTTAAGTGAAAAAATATATAATTACAACTAATATAAGCATTTTGTTTACGGAAAAACTTTGTTACATAATTTTTGAATTTCGATTTGGTTTTTTTTTATTAATACATATTTTGTATTTCCATTTGTTCTAAATTTTACTTTTTACATTCTAATCGCTCTTAGCCCATAATTTTTACTTTACTGAAAAACATTTTTTTGGCACAAGCATAATTTGGTTGCCATAAACAAACTTATGTTTAAATTAAATATAATTATGCTTGTAATAAAGATACTTTTTTTCACTGTAACGTCAAGCATCTAAGTTTTGATTTTCAATTATTCAAAAAAATTCAGCATTTTAATATTAACAAAAATTCTTCTAGAAATTTGTCTCGAATTTATAAACCTTACTTACTCTGAAGGTATATGCGTAAATGAGAAAGTAAGAAATATATGTATAATGTAATAATTTAATTTATTAATTTAAATTCATATAAGTTTAAACTTGTGTTTCTTATAATTAAAAAATAGATTATGTTGCTTTTAAAATATAAAAACATAATCATCTTCAATAAATCAGGCTGAAACATTGAATGATATTGGCATTTCCCAAATGTTTTCTATTTTCAAAAAACATACTGTACTAAATTAAGATTTATCGCTAACATATAAAACGTTTTAGAAACATATTGAAAAAATTAACTTAAATTTCCACGTGAATGTTCCCATGTAATAGCTTTTCTTCGTGCAATAATTAGCGTAGTATTGAACTACTTAAACCAATTCGACCACTGTAAATTCATGCTGTCACCAAACACCTATATAAAAATTCATCCAAAAGAGCGTGGAAATATTCTCGGAAGCATTTGAGTGAGGTCAATTTTGACCGAATCGGTCCCGAGAGGAAGTGTCGAAAAGGCACGCAAGGTATTGCATCACGATTTTCCACGGCTTCCTGTTTTTGGGCATAACTAATTTGAACTGACAAAATTATTTCATCCTCGAAATCACTTTTCTTTTGTCATATTTTTAATGCATAACATAGTACGTTATATACCAATTTTAAACTCATGTCCATAAGGATAACGACAGTTTTTGTTGCCCAGAACTTCAAGGAAGTATTTTAGAAATCAATTTCATCGATTGTAAAATAACGACAAATTGACATTTTAACTGCTTTCGTAAACTACGCCAAACGTTACTTCGTATTATCAAGTTTTTATTGCACAAAACATGCAGTGATAATAAAATTATTCAGTAAATGATAAATAAAATTTTTTTGTTTACGGCAATTCTTATAATAAAAGCTTAAAATTGTATGTGCATAGATAGACGGGGAGAAACACGTATTTTCGGTCATTTTTTTTGTTTAATTACTAAGATACCAAACTAATCCGTAAAATTAATGTGACAATAAATGTCTTATTGTAGGAGGATCGATCGAAAAATATCACCAAGTGATTAATGTCCCCGGATTCTCTCTCACTTAATCTCATCAATTAATTCAATCAGTTCGTCTCAAATTCTCTCTTATTTTCCTTTAGCTTTTGTAAGTTATCCTTTGAAGACGCCGAGTTATTACATTTTCATCTTACAAATGTAGATCCAATTTTTTTACGGCTTTTACATTTACTAAATCTACTTGCGATTGCAACATCACATTTAAAACTTTGAAATAGTTTAAGATATTACGCAGCTATCTTGGGAAGCATCAACCCAAACATCGGAAAGCAACTTGCATTTACATTTAATTTCAATATTTATTGGTTTTTAATGTTAATTGGTGTAGAAATGAGTTTAAAATGATAGGAAATGAAAATTTTACGCCTCGTTTTTGAAGTATACAAATAAATATATTTAATTCAAATCTTATATTAATTTCAGTTTAAAATTAGTAATCGTTACCCAGTGAATTATCCAAATGTTTCATTACAATCGTTGATTTAAATGATTTTTTTCTTAAAGTTTATTAAATTACTATTCTTTCATCTGTAAACAATTTTAAAAGATAATTTAAATAACGAACATAATTTTATAATAATCAAGCTGAAAAAGAAATCTACTTCCACATGTCCGGGGATATTTTTTAAACAAAGAAAATGTTTGTTCAGAATTTTGAATGCCACAAAAAGGAATATTAAATAATAAATATCTTAATTTTGTATTCGATTGTATGAACAAATTAGATTTATATCAGCAACGCTAACAATTAACCCGAAATAAAATTACAACAATAATAAATACAAAACAAGAAAGTCAAATTTGTTTGCATACACATAACCTACAATTTGTTTCAACGAGATACTTTGTCCGTTAGTGATATGTGAGAACCGAAATTATGCCGACCGAACCAATCGTTAGCAAAGTGAAATCGTAACTTTGATGAGTAAGTCATATACATACGTAATTACCCAAATACACAAATCGCTCAATATACTCCTCCCCGTCATAAGTACTAATAAGTAATATTCTTTGTTTTTCGTTGGTCTCGAATTTCGTTTCCCTCAGGTCGGTCTCTCTTCAGCCACTGATTCCTTTTTTCCGGAGGGCTTTCCGCGTGTCGAATCGGCGGTTCTGAATAGGGCCAAAGACGCCGCCGGGACCATAAATCTCCCTATCTGCGACCCACCGTCGATTCTCTCACGGGGGTCCTCACGTGTGAGGTCCCCTAAAGAGCGACAAAACGGTGATCGTGCGACAATGACGCTGCCCCGGTTGACATCGTTTTGCTGTCAACGCCTGGTGAGCAATGACAGCGCTTCGTGCCGCTTCGGCCGTCATTACTCTGAAGCCGACAATAGCCGAACGGGGGCACATCGACCACTCATCTTTATTGTCATCGGGCTTGTACTTTCCGATTGGCAGTGACGGTGGTCCGGCATTCATCGGTCACTTCGAATTCGGCCGGCATTCTTCCGGTTCATTCGAAGGTGGATTCGATTATTTATTCTTGGTGCGGTGGAAAGTGATACACATCGGACAATGCGCCAAAGATCGGATCAATGGCGTAATGGATGACTCGAGAGTGCAACCCCATGACATTTTCTGAGGGGCTTATAAAGTGCAGTTTGGTTACTTGGCAGAAAGGAAGTTGATTACACCTTGTTGTTTGGTGGCCGACTTTTGTGTCAAATTTCATTGTTTTCAACAAATTTCTTGCACGGGCAGCAATTCGATTATCGTTTCATTAAATACGCACGAATGCAAACTGAAGAAACGTGAGACGGGAACTTAAAGATGACGGAGTATAGACATATATGTTAAAAATGCAATATGATACAATATTGTTATTCTATTTTTACTAGTTTTCGTACATAATTTCAATCGGGTCGATATTTCAAAGTGATTTGGGAATTATGCGTTTATTGTATTCTTTAATCAATTGACAAATAATGTTTTATTCATTAATATATTAAAACATACATTCCACATAGAAACATTTTCCCGGAAATATTAAGCTAAACTGTTCGTTGAATAATTTGAAATGCTGGTATATACATCTTTTCTAGAAATTTAGTCGTAAATACTTTATCAGCAAATGTTACGTTTAATGAAAAGAAAAGGATCATCCAATCTTATTAAATTAGATATATATCACGTCCATTTTTATGTATTACAAAAGTGATATAAAATATGAATGAAAATCCGATTCCACGATGAGTTGGTCAGTTGCGCAAGTCTGATTAACATTCTTTCGTATCCGAATGAATACTACAAAAGTGAATTCAAAATCGAAAAGAGATTTCTCATTGTATTTAGAAAATAATGTTATTACACCGAGATATTACGTTTCAGAATATTATCATTAGTTTGAATTTATATATAATTTCAACGACAAACATAATTAAAAGAAAGCACAAATTCAACCCAAATTGGAATTCGCTGTTCAGAAATTGTAATCATAACAAGGAACCATATTTTATAAGTTATTACAATATCATTTTTATTGAATTCCCAGCCGGCACCAAAGGTGGTCCGGGATTCAATGACAAAATATCTATTATTGCGGTGTGTATCGTCGCTTATATTTTCCGCTTCACTCAAAATGTATTTTATTATAGGTCTCTTGAATGTGCTTACAAATTATATATTTCGTTCAAAAGTCATACGAGATGATAAATAGAAGAATGTGTAAAGATTAAAGGTGTAAAGGTTCTGGCTTTCCACCGCTTTGATGTCCCCCCACATATCACGTTCAAATTTTTTAGGGAATCCCTGGCTGGTTTTTTGTAATATTAATTAAATGTGTTTACTGCTAAACACATATTTTTAAATTCACTATTATTTGCAGGATTAGAACAGTTCTTTTATCCGGGCACATACATCACATTAAATAATTATAAAATTAAAAAATAAAATATCAAATAGTAATTGTATTTATTATCACTTTAGTAACGCAAGCAAAACAAGAAGTTTAAAATGATCTGTGAAAAAATATAATCATGTGTATATATACTTCATCATTACACATTATTTGATCATTACTAATATAATCGGAAATGAAATTGAAATTCGATCATAAACAAAGTGACATAATCAGTATGATGAAAAGCATGGTTTCATACAAAATAATTACACTATATTTCATAATTTCTCCGATTCCAATATAAGATCCCATATAAGATTACCATATTCAAACACGAAATAACACGTATATTTTTCACATAGGATTAATGAATTTTACGATACATCTCGTTTTTAAAAATTATAAAAATAAAAAAAACTAATCAAAAAATAATTCTTTCTTATTTCATGTAAATTTCTCTATTATGTATTATATAATTAACTTTAATAATTAATTCCAGATTATCGTATTAATTTAGTACGAATTAGCATAACTACCTTAAAACCATTAGAATTAATTCGACTAAAATTCTTTACGTGTAACTTTCAAAATTGAATGGTGATTATTATGATATATGTATAATAAACACATGTTTTTTTTTCAATATTTTATTAAGCGATATTGTAGTTGAGCTTGTAAAACGTAAGAGCAAGTGGTGCTTCCGTTTTGAAGGACCTGGTTCTTGTTGAGATGGAGAAAGGAGAGGAGGGGCAAACGGTGGTCAAACTGTCGGTAAACCTCGCGTTCTCTCATTACAAGTCCAACATATGGGACCGTAAACGATCACGCGTGATTTTTGAAGCAATAGTCGTCTCCTTTTCGCACCAACGGTTAAATAAAGATGGAGGTGGGCAGACGCGGGGTCGGAGACGAGACGGTGTGTTCAAATGTGAAGGCTTTTCAAGAGGACCGCTGGTGTCAGAGGGCTCGCGGAGGAATGTCGACCGAACTCTGCCGAGCCCTCTGGACCCTTTTGGCGTGCGAAAAACGCACCTGGCGAGATGGAAAGGTCCGAAGCGTTAAATGCGTTCAGAAGTGGGGTGCAAAGATATGGTGACTGCATATTTGAAATGGAGAGTTTCTATTTTCAATGAAGGTATATAAAAGTTGTACGAGTTATTAAACCGCACTCTCGGGTGAGACCGAAATTAAAAGGAGTATTGATCAGTTGCTGACAAACGTGTGGATAATAAAATTAACGATTAAAGCATTCGGATATGTGATTAGTTTTATCCTGCCTGAATTTTAGGAACATTGTACACATTGGGTAGTAAAATATATTATGTTCGGTAATAATTGTTAGAGGCAATGCAATTTAGTAATACACGGAGTAAAAATAATCTGGAAAAAATTACTTAATAAATAGTAACGTTAGGATATACTTGGAAATACTATCAAAATTACTATGTAATGTAGTAAAATGATCAACCCGCATAATAATTCATTAAAATTATGAAGATTTTTAACACATATATTATAATAATTTTTATGGTATTTTCAAGTATATCCCACTATTATTATTTATAAATTCATGTTTGCTATTTAGTTTTCTCAGTGTATGATTGGTTAAAATATAGCTTACTATACATTCAGTAGTAAAGGTTATACAACGTCATATATAGTTTCAATATGATTTTTTTCAGTGTATATGTAGCAGGATTCAAGTTAATTATTCTCTATATAAATATAAATAGTTTTAGTCGCATCTGTTGTCAACTTTTGTAAACGTTTTAACTAGGGCTATTATATAAATATGTATATGGATGTTTAGTTACCGTAGTCATTTGAATTGTAAATGAGCTAAACATCGAATGGTATTGAAGTAAAAATTGTATTGTACCTCTATAGGGGGCTACAGTAATTTGTTTAAAAAGTCAGCGAAAGTCTGGTATCCAAATTCATATTTAAGATACACATTAAATTCAGATAATAGTATTCTTAAGTGAATATAAGTGTATTCCTTATTTCAATTGTTTCGAGGTATATGAAGAATATCCCAACTAAGATATGACAGACATATGTATGATAGTTACGTAAAAAAAAGAAGATGAAGATTTGTGAATATTGTTAACGTGAGAAAAGGTTCACCAGTTAGAGATACATCTTATAAAATTTCGTTTGAAATTTCTAAAATAAGTAAATGAAAATATTCATAAGATGATAAGAAAATTAATATGAAATTCGATCAAAGTGGTAATGTATGCTCTATTCGGCATAGGTATATGTATCACTTTGAATGAAACTCATCTTTTTAACAGTCAAAAAAACCATCAAAAATAACTTACCCCAAGAAATCGGTTTGCGCGTTTAATTTCAAATTTATAATAATCTTGAATTCAGCGGCTTTTGATTCGCATTCTAATTAAGATGACGTCAATGTACAAAATATGCGGAAACAACTTTCCGGTACCTTACGAGCGCTCAAAGAAAAAGTCCTTTTTGAAAGCAAGCGCGGTCTCTTTGGCGGCGTTGCTCGCAACAATCGGAATAATGGAAGAATGGTTGAGAGACAAGTTGCGTCTTCAATGAAAGCTGCCGGCCCTTTTCACGTTTCTTGTCATCTTCGAACGCCCCTCGGAAACTCGGTCCGCGACATCGAAATATGTTTAGCAATATTTTACAACACGCCTCGGCACAATAATGTGGCCGGCGTGAATGCGTGCACTTGACGGCCCGAGAAAGCGAACTGTTCTTCTGAATTCAAAACGCGACCGATTATTTGAAAACGCGGGAAATGAACACCCATCATTTATCGGTTATTTCCGAACAGGTGGCAACCCTGGTCAACTATATTTGTTTGTTATTGACCTTTCATGATGCGGTTATTCAAGGTCATTTGAATGTTGATCCGCTGACAAATTTGTTTACCCAGGACAAAATTCTTGTTTTTCATTTCGGAAGCTCAAAGTTTGAGTTTATTTTAGTATTTACGTTTCCTTTAGTTTGTTTTTGGTCATTCAAACAAAATTTGTTAATCTTTATAAATAGTTATCGTTTTTTTGAAAGGTATAACGTGAGTTATTAATGGGTCTTGTATTCACATAATTTATAGGTTTTAATTGTAATATACTAATACTTTTATATGCAGAGTATTTGATTTTTAAATATACGATATGAATGCTTTGATTTGGTTATGTTTATAATAAAAATTTACACAGCACGCAGAAATAAAGGTGATTAAAATTTACTGGAAGTTCAATAAATATTATTACAAACCACGTAGCTCAAGGACGAAGCAATATTTCAATTAGTAAATACCGAACTTTTTAGATAATATAAAGTTTGTAAATATATACCGAAAATTCATCATTTTTATACTGTTGATATTCGGTAATTTCTAATTGCAATGTTATTTCGTTCGTGAGTTACTGTGTGTTTAATAATATTTACTAAACTCTCGGTGATTTTTAATAGAATTTTTTTCTGTACAGATACAAGTAAACAACGAAATTTAAAACAACAGTTTATTATACACTGCATGATGTTTCGCACGTAGAATATTTTATGTTAGCAATTGTCACAGTTTGCCACCATCATTATTGCAATTTTTAAATAAAAAGTATTAATATATTTAAAAAGATTTACATATCAGTGAGTGTATTATGTTAATAAACATTAATCACAAGTAAACTAATATTTAAAATGAATGTGAAAATAAAAATGTTTAAATTTCCTATATTTACATTCTTATGGGAATAGATATTTATTAAGTATTAAAATATTCACAACAAGAACAGTAGTAACAAAAATTAGGGATTTAAAATGAACATTTAATAAAAGTGTTTAACATAAATCAAAATGTATCTTTTACAATTGTATATTTGTGGATTCAAATTCAGCATACAAATCCTAAAGCCGATTTTTTTTCTTTTTAATAAATTATCGTCATTATAAATCAAAGTCTATTTGCTTATGTTCCGTGTGGTCCCAAAAGTCATTCAAACTTCAACTTCCTAACAAATCCGTTTGCCTAGCTTAAAAGAAAGATTTGCTTTTTTTATTTGTAAACTACAAAATATAAATTTGAACTACGAATTACTCTGCATACTGTTTTTATTCTTGTTTGGATTTCCGGGGACGTTACAAATGTCTTCCTGACTTTTGTTGGAGTCCGTTCATCAAATTTGCAGATGGATCTTCCCTTTGACCCTATTTTAAGCTTATTATTTCCCTGTTTGTGTACATAGATACGTTTTCGTGGGATTTTCGACAGTAACGTCAACGAAAGGATCGTAAATAATTGAGCTTCTGGGCCAGAAAAGAGCATTCTGTTGATAAATAGTAAGTGTATAACTTAAATAAGGTAAGAAATCGATGAATAAAAGATTGATCTCGTAGTCTCTGAGCCATTTTGAGGTCTTATGGTCTTTAAACTCCAAAGCGCGCCTCGAGTGGCAACTAATTGACCGGAAGATTCGACCAAATAAAGTTTATGAAGCAAATGATATGGGTATTGAGATCTTATCCTGTAGAGACGTTTCACTGAATGAAATTTTCTTTAAGAACGTAGTGAAAAGCGTGGATTTTCTAGTTAGATATAAATAAGAATTCAATGAAGAAATCGATAATAGAACGAAAACAACTTTTTCAATGAATGAAGTTTAAAGATGCGTGATGTTCCATAATTGTGTGACTATAATACTCGAAATTAAATTTAAACGATTTATTTATATATTTTCTATAACTTAAAAACTGTTTTCAGCTTAATCAACGATTCATATTTTTATCAGCATTATCTTAAAAAATACTCTTCAAAGATATATTAATTTTAAAATTCAAACATTTGTTAAAAGGAGGCTTCTGTGTTTTACCGAGGTTTTGATTATTCACTTGTACCCGTAATCTATGAACTATGTATATTTATATTTAACTCTTCAATGGTGCACTGCATTAGAAAATAAGTTCAATCTTCGGCAAGCAGAGTGCAGCACTTCCCTATCGGTTTCGGCAGAAAAATGTTATACCACTTGGAAAGCAGATATACTTATTATTTTTCAAATATCAAAATTGAACGAATATTTAAAATGTAATATAAATAAAGACTTTAGATTTTAATACTCTATGCTGTATATTAAGCTTATATATTTTTAGAAATATAAAACTTTACGCGTATGACGCGTTGCTTGAATACAGGGGCAGCTGAAAACCACCCTGCAACACGACAACCTTCTAAACCAGAATTTTAAAATAACCAAATATGGTGCCATATATGCTTTATATGTAAAAAACATAGAATATTTAAACATTATATATTTAAAAACTGTCAAATCCCAAACTATATGAAATATAATTATTCCATAAAATTAGATATGAAATGATCAAAATTAAGCGTTTATATACGAAACGAGACATAAAAACATAAATGCCCGTTTGATCATTGCATAGAAAAAGCATTCAGAAATAAATTTGTTGTATTTTCTGGATGTGTACGTCTTCATAGTCTTTAAAATCTAGTAAAAATGTCGTCAAATTAAATTTGCACAATACACTTTATCACTGCGAAACGGTGCGCATATAAATATCCTTCTCTGGCGTGAAGAAAAATGCACTCATTATGCCAACTGTTGTCGCACATTGCATTATCGCGCGAGCAAAAAGAAACGCCGACAAAATGGCAACTGAATGCAAGATACCGATCGGCCATTAAACGGATTTTATGATCCTTTTAATGGCTCCGCGGTGTAGCACACACGACTTGGACATAGTTCATACTTTTGCGGAACCCATTTCATGTAAAACCCATTGCATTAGAAACACTTAAGAATACGCTATAAAGGTGACGCAATCACATTCGACTGTTCTAGTTGGATTTGTTTTACGTTTCTATGCACGTGCGTTAAGAACTGAAATTATTTTAGCTTCTACTGTTGCACAATAGAAAATTTCATTTTTAACGCACATTTAATACAATTTTTTTACGTATAAGTATTTTCAAATTTTAATTACCATGGAATTAACTAAACTGGCATCAATATATTTAAATAAATCAAATTATATACAACAAATAAATACTTTAACAGATATAAACAGATAGAATATTTTAAAGTATTCATAAAATGTGAGGACATCATAGTTATGAAACTGATGAACACAATTTTATAAATATTAAATTTCTGTATATTTTTAAATTAATATCAACTTTGGTGGAAACTTTAAATAATAATGATTTAATATTAATTTTAACCATTTAAAACTAACGTATGCTTACATAATATATTAATATTGAAAAAAATTATATTTTCCAGGTCGATGTGGTGATGATTCTGACACAGAAAGCGAACCTGGAATACCCTTAAAACGGAAGCAACGACGAAGCAGAACTACATTCACTGGGGAACAATTAGAACAACTTGAAGCAGCTTTTCAAAGAGCTCAGTATCCTGACGTTTGTGCTAGAGAAGAGTTGGCGCAAAGAACTGGATTAACGGAAGCTAGAATTCAAGTTGGTATTTATACAGAACCATACTATATATATACTTGCAAATTTATATAACTACTATACACTATACACGCTATAAACGCTGTTAAAGACATTAATAGATATTTTCATGAAAGAGACAATAAATAGTATCTAATGATAAATCTTTTCTATACAAAAGTTACTTAAAATATGACATTTTTAGAATATCGACTAGACAATCTGATATACATATATCAGACAACTCTTATATAGACGGATACTAATATTGCACAATAACTTTGCAAACTTATTGAATTATTTATAGTTATTATTACATAATTAATAAAGATACACAATAAAATCTGCATAAATCCTGTATAATAACGAGATTATATTCACAACAAAATGATGTAAAATTCACATATGAATTAGGTTGAATTAGGTTTATCATTAAAACATCATTTTTCAGTGTATTTAATTTCTATAGTATTTATGCTTCTATAAAATGCTATCTAACTTCATACAGAAATTAATAAAACTAAAAAGCAATACGTTTGAAGCATTCTTCATTTCTTCTAAAAAATTGATGTCAACATATTTTAAAGTAGAAGTTATAAATACAAAATTTTATTGTATACAAATGAAAACTAAGCGTTATACTAATGAACACAAAAATAAACTTTTTTGTTAATAAAAAGCGTTTTTGTCATTTTTCGTACAAAGTGTACAGTACACATAGCAAGTAGAATAATATTATAGAATATTAATTATAAAATTGTTAATAAATTTGTAGGTTTGGTTTTCTAATCGACGTGCGCGGATGCGAAAACATACAGGTAGTATTGCTCATTCTGTATCGGCTCTTCCTCTGACGCCACCGTGCCAGTATCCGTCCAGTCATGAATTGGGACAAATGGCCCAGATGTCTCAATGTTCCCAAATTCCCAGTGCCATTGCGCAAGTATCAACCTCTTTGCACCAAAATTCATCCGTTCTTCACCAAGCATCATGTGGTTTTCATCAAGTGCCGAATACAACTTCGCAAATGACTACAGTCATGAGCCAGGGACCAACGACTATGAGTAGCTCAATTCAAGGTCACGTGCCTATAACAGGTCATTTAAGCTCATTGACCAATCACGCTAATGGAATGCAAGTTAATCAGTTATCGGGAATCCAGCCTCCAGCAGCTCACAGCGCTCCTACAACCTTATCCCATAATACAGGTATTATTTATTGTTTTATAATATTATAATATTTGTTTTAATACTCACATATTTTAAGCACATTAACTTTATTATATAAAGTATATAACATGCTTGCGGGAAGGTGAATAAAAAGACATTATGTTTCTAATATCCACTTATGAACAAATGTTTATATAAATGAAACATGTGAAATATTGAATAAGAATGATATTGTAATTTAAATTTTTTATCATATATTGAGTATATTTTTAATGTTCATAAAAATATAAATAGTTACATAGGAAAATTCTTTATTACAAAATAATCTTTCAATTAAACAATTTCGGAAAAGTATAGATTTGCATAACTAAGTATGATTAGTTTAGTAGAAACTTTTACCACTATCTAAATGTTCTTGATAAAGTAAATCAATTATAATACAAATCCTCTAACACAATATCGTATTGAAACTTTAGTAGTTTTCAGTATCAGTACCAAAGTTTATATCTCAGAAAATCATTTTTCTGACATTTTTTAATATTGATTTACACGAGAGTTATGTACAAAAATCTTCCTATTGACAATATTTTTATATTTTCCCTCATTTTTAATATCTTTTTATAACCTTATATATTTACATAAAGTGCTTTCAGAAATATTCCTCATCTAATAAAAATGTAACTTGAAATTGTATATTTTCTGGAAGCGTGATATTTTAGATTTCGCTTAAAATTTTAACAACATTCTATAAACAATATATCGTTTATATATGTTTTTAATAATTATTTAAAATTAATACCGTATTTTAAATGGTATTGTGTATTTAAAACATATCTGACAAACTATAATCTCTGAAATTGTTTATAATTTATATATTTTAGGTAATGCGGATTGGTCTAGAACGCAGTTTGGTTGGAATCAATTCAATCATTTCCAAGGAGGGGAATACCCTACTTCACACGCTGGACACCAAATAGGTACTCATCAAATTTCTGGCCAGCTTTCAAATTCTCAGATCTCTTGTTCAACAAATATGGCATCTGACTGGTATGATCAAAACTACGAATATGCGCAACATTCTCAGCTTAATTTTCGGAGTGTGGGGGGAATATTTTAGTTAATATATAGTTATAATGACAGAGAAATTATATTGTAAATAAATAAATATAAATTTAAACAGATCATATTACATTTTATTTCTAAATCCAATAAATTTCCAATATTTAATGCATAATATTTATTAACAATTGAGGTATTAAAAATAATATAAACAATTCTGTGAATATCATTTGTATAAATTTATTCAAACGTACAGGAACGCTTTATAAATGATAATAATTGTTACCAATTCACTTCGGTAATATACGTTACATACCATTACAAACATTTTTAGATACAATTTTGATCGTATTATTTTTAAAAAATAGAACATTTTCACATGAAATCACCAAAATAAAATAATATAGAGAATTTATTCATATAAATTAGCGTAATACGATTAAAAGATGTTAAAAAATGGACGAACATAAATAAGTACTTATTAAAATGATGTTAAAACTATAGAGCATATAAATTTGATACAATACTATTATTTGAATTCTAAAACCACAGCTCTATTTAGTTACTATATTTACTTCACTAAAAATTAATTATTTTATAAAGCTTACTCACAAAATATTTTAATAACATTTTGCTATAATTTACAATTTATGGTTATGATTTTAAAATAAACTACTAAAATAAATAATTTTCAACAAAAAAAAAAAAACTGTAAAATATAATCTTTAAACTTAAAATTTGCGAAATTTTAATATTGCATTGAGTGTGGTTTTAAAATATTAACAGAATCATCATATATGTTCAATTAATTGATATTGATTAATTAAGTACATACACATTTTTAAAAATATTATTCACATTATAATTATAACTTTCTGATTAAAAGAACGAGAAAACTAATTCATTTTACATTTAACAAAATAAATCGTTAATTATATTAGATTAAATTACGCTATGATTTAGTTAATCATTCATTCAAACAATCAAACAAACAATCAGTCAGTTAATTAATTCATTCTTAATGAACAATATTAATTATTATCACAGTTTCTATAAACGAAGTTACATTCGAACAATTTTTCATTCATTGTTAACTGTAAAATTAAAACGATCGTTTTTTTTCCATGAACCACTAATTTGTAAAAGATTCAATTATAAATACAATCGTTTTAATTTATTTATACTATAAAATACTTAATATGCCTATGAACTTAACAGAAAATTTGTGACTTTCTTAGCTGTATAGATAATGATAATAAGACAAATTTATCTATCAGTCGTGTGTAAAAATTACATCGGAACTTTGCGTCATCACAAAAATTACATAGCAATTTTTATGAACAGTAACTCTACTCACATTAAATAAAACTACAAGATAAATGCATCATTCAATTATAAAATGTGGCAATTAATTTCAGATGCAAAGCTGTAGTTATATATTTATTTCGGTAAACTGTTACTTAAAATATTTTGTAAAAGATAATAAAACTAATATATTTTTATTATATTTTATAAAATATTTCTTATTAGTTGAAGCGTATTTTAAAATATAGTTCGTTGCAGTGCAATCTTAATTTTTTTTTAATTTTATAAAGACAATTTTGTTACAAAAATATATTTGACCTTTGATTGAATTTCATTATCGTTGAATTGTCAAGACGTTCCTCTCAAAATGAATTGAAAAACATAATGTAAAATTAACACCAAATAAGGATGTTGTTAAAGGCTTGAAATGTGTTTTCGAGGTTTAACAAGTAAGGAAAATTTTATTTTTAAATATATAAATAAAATATTAAATATACAAGTTATATTATACATTAACACGTATAATATATTATTGAATGAAACATAAATTGATTTATAATACATGGACGTTGTAATGTATCCAGCATTAACATACCCTAGTAATGCAATTCTGGTATTTTATTTTACAAGTTTTAATACATTTTCGCATTTAAATAAACACTCGTTTGGTGATTTACAAAAAAACCAATATACATTCACTATTTTTTCAAAATGTTTTATTAAATCAATAATATGATTTTTAACAATTTTCAAAATTGAAAAAAAAAATATTTACTGATTTAATAAAACTTATTTTCTTAAATTTAATTTTATTTTATAACCAGTGAGTTGTATTTAGAAAATATAATTTTATTATTTACAGAGGCACTGTTGAGTTCATTCATTTTTACTTCATTTATAAAATTTAAAATCACTCAGAGCAAGTTAATTATTTTCTAACGAAAAATTTAGTTTCATTTTTAATCAGGTGATAAATAAGATATTTTTATTCACCTATCAAATTGTTAGTAATGAATGTAAATATTTTTTTGAAAGCAATTAAAATAATACTGATTTTGCCAAAATATTTCTGAGTGATATCTAAAAAGAATTATTTTAATTTATACCAACTAGCAATGAGTATAATTAGTTCAAGAAGATTTGGCAGTTTGGTGATAGTATCCATAGACAGCTTGAAACTTAATCTCATTGCAGATGATGTGACAATGTGAGGAGTCTTTTTATTGATACCTATTATAAAAATAAAATATTATTTAAAGGAACACATATGATTTATTAATAAATCATGTTAGGACTTTTAATTTACTTTGGAATTTTATAAAATATGATAAACCTATGTTTTCAGTTAAAAATTTACCTGGCAATTTTTGTCGTGGTGTTGTTATTCTTACAATAGGAATATAAGGAACAGACCTAGGTGTTGGTGCAGGACTGGGTGAGTTTCCATAACACTGACCTATTAATATTCAAATTTAAGAATTATTATACGATTTATATAACAATAAATAGTTTATAAAAGATTTGCCTCAAACCTATTGAACTGTTAATATTTATATTGTTATACAATTTTAATATCTATGAAATATTAATTTTCATATTAGTCCCTAATCTTTATATAATGTCAGATATATAAGAGTTGTATAAAGTTACCTTTTTTGTATAACCTCATTCCAACAGTTTTTGGATCAATATCTCTTAGACAATGTTCGCCAGCTTCTTTAATATATATTTCTTCGTCATTAACAATCAAACCGACAAAGCATTCGTTTGTTCCAGTATCATTTCTTTTTGTATAAGTGTACATGACACCTTTTTCTTCCCATTGTCCAAGGCACAAATACGTTCGTTCTAAATTGTACAATAATATACAAATGTTAATCAATATTTATAAAAACTATTTACTTTAACAATTTTTAAATTATTATTTCACAAAATATACTCATACACATTTCAATTGAGCAATAGTTTTTATATAATTTTAGCACTTGGTTTGTAGTTTTAAACATGGGCACAATTTTTAAAATCATAAATCTGGATTGACTAAAAGCAGGGGAATTTTATTATCTTTTTCTCAAAAGAATTAATTTAAAATTTGCTAAATATTTTCGTACACTGAAATAACTCTTGTAATTTTACAATACACGTCTACTGCAAATTACACGTTTAATCGTGTAAATAAACAAATCTACGAAAATCCAAGTAATATTACATGGACTGCTGTTGTAATTTTACACAGGAATTTTTTCAGTGTATAATAAAATATTTAAAATTTATTTGCATACAAAAAATATAAATATTTAAAAATAGTGTGATAAGGCT
This sequence comes from Psilanteris sp. ZL-2020, assembly GCA_022817085.1. Taxonomy (NCBI): domain Eukaryota; kingdom Metazoa; phylum Arthropoda; class Insecta; order Hymenoptera; family Scelionidae; genus Psilanteris; species Psilanteris sp. ZL-2020. The sequence continues at coordinate 24,794 of JABFQC010000497.1, forward strand.
AGAAGGTCGCTCAGTTTTGAATTAAAAAATTTATAACTTTTCATGCATTCTGTATAACAAGATATTAGAAAAACTTAATATTAATCTGTCTAGAAATGAATAATAATAAAACATTTTTAATATCTCACCTTCATAAAGTTCTTTTGTTTTACAATTGCTGACCTTGTAGTACATAATCTCTCGCGTGTTACAATTGCTGCCCAATTCGGCACACATTCCACGAACGTCTGTTATCTCTCCCATGTATTCGCCTGTTATCGGACATGGTGATTCAACTGCTCTTTCTAGCCCTAGAAAATGTAGTTACAATTATATTAGTACAAATAATTTCGCAAATCTAATAATAATCGTACAATCTATAAATAAAGTTTTGTTTTGTATTAAATAAAATTAAATAATTCATATAAAAAATATATTTAAAAGTACATAAACATGTCTAATGAGGATTATTGACACTATGGAACTTTTTAATGAAGATTTTTAGTAAATTATACGGTGTTAATATTTATTTATATTTAATTTACGAACCATTGGTCCATTTACATCATACATATAATATAAAATAGAACGCTTCAGAACAATAGGTAAATTTGAATACTGTATTCTTTTTTTAGATAATTATAATAGTTATATAAAATAAGTAATCATATCCTCAGATATAAGGAATACCATTTAAAACCCAATGATATTCATAAATATTCTCTTTTATGAATCTCACAATTTCATTAAGGTTAATGTCAAAGTAGTCAATATTTACATAATTTATCACAATACGAATTCTATGTATAGGATTATTTTTAATAAAGTTGGTTTTATAAAATTGTAATAAAAATATTTTTCTTAGTGAATTTCTTGGTATGAATATCAAAATTTCAGAATTGTTGTTTAACAAAATCTTATTGTTTGTAACAAAACTGTTTGTTAAAGAATTCTTTTTTGTACACAAAATGAGATTTTTTCGTGCATTTAGTCAACGTTAATTCGTTAACGTTAATTACGTAGTTAATTCGTCTGTTATGAAATATTTGGTTCATTAAATTATATAATAAGTTCAGCAAATATTTATCACTTAAACTATGACTCGTAATAATAAATTTAGACTTTTTATACTTCCAAACCAGCTTAACCATGAATATTTAATCATTGAGTTCAGTTCATATTTACTATGTTCCTCATTAAACTTAACATTCCACTTTCGTCGTCAATATATATCGGTATATAACGTTACTATATTTTTTTGAGTCTTTATTTTATTTACAGTAAATAAAATGCTTATCATTTTAATATCATCCTATAACGATCTAACAGAATTTTTGAATAAATATACATGGCATATGAAAAATTCAAGATAAATATACTAACGCGCTTGAGTCATCCAAACAGGTTTATCCAAGTTCGAATCGTCGCACAGATAGGGCTGAAATTCCGCATTAAAAACCGCACCTAAAATGAATCATCCATTGATTTAAAAATGCATTCTTCATTGTGGATTTTGAGAAAAAAAATACTGGTTGAATAAGTTTGAAAGTGTAAGATACTCGTCATTTTGTTTTGATTTATATGATGCACAAATGTTTGCTTGCATGTTTAATATGAAACAAAATGTATAGACGATACCTGTCGTGAATTCTAGTACGTTTTCGCTTCGTTGCTTCATCATCACGCATACATAACCTTCCCGTTCGCTGAAATAAAAATTAGTTTATTAGAAAACAGAATGTCTCAGAGTTCATGTTGGCAATATTTATTATTTATAATATTCTTTTTTTAGAATTACGAATTGGTTTGCTTGAGTGGTAATAATTAGTGTTTTAGTTTTTATTAATTTAGCCGTATACATAAATGCGCGTACTTAAAATTGTGATATCTTTAGAAGTGTATATGACCGTGAGGTCATCACACCAAATTAAATTATATCATAC
>JABFQC010000498.1:0-26686 GCA_022817085.1 Psilanteris sp. ZL-2020
AAATATATTTGTGCAAGTAATGCGAATGTTCATTCAAATGTAAACAAAAATTTATATTTTATGTTTTGAACATAACTCACGGAATTTAAACTAAACGTACCGAAAAAACATTCAAAGTCAACCAATCGTACACTGAGAAAAATGATCTTGTTATTTTAACAGGATATTTTATGTTAAATTTTTCAAGCTATATCCACACAATTTTATGTTATAAATAACAAAATTATCTATTAAGGTGACATAAAAATAAATACCGATGAATATAAATTTCATCGGAAATTATTAATCCTACAAAACAAAATCAAATAAAAGGAAAAATTCTTGTCACAATAATATAAGAAAATGTTAGTATAATATTAGCAGAAAATTCTTGTATTATTAACAAGAAATTTTTCTCGGTGTAGCAAACTCACAAAATTCACATGAAAAATTATACATGATTGTTCGTAAAAAAAATGAAACTGAATTTACATTGTTTTTGTATACGTACTTTCCACAAGGAATATATATATAAAAAAAATTAATGCGCGACTGCATGCCTATTCCGAGTATAATACCAAAAATCTAATTACAGACGAAAATATACAAAAAAACAATTGTTATTTCTGTTTATTATTCGTTTGTTATGGTGCTAACGTTACAAAAACAATGCAATTTTACACTAAACTTTGTCAAAGTTATCTCGTATGGTTCACCCTGATCTTCGGTAATTTTTTGACCGAACGCTGCTTTTCTGCGGGTAAAGAATTCGGTAATCAAAAAGTCAGTACCAGTCACCAACATTTTGTTATCTTGTTTTGGCCATTTTAATCGTTGCGATTTTGCAATCAAAGCCGCGGTTATAGTTCTTTCTTTTTTTTTCTTCGTCAATCGCGAAATGCCATTCAGATTAAATTGTAAACGTAGTTACATGTTAATGTTCAATGTCATTTAAATGTTGTTTGCCATTCCTTTATATACACCTCATATCTCGATTTACGTTTTTTGTAATTCAACTTATTACCTCACTCTAACGCACGTCACGTGACATTTAATTTATTTTATTTACATTTTCAATTCTCACAAACGAATTTCGTGTTACATAATTGTTCTGTGCAGACCTATCTGATAAACGCTACACTTTTCACAAGACATATCAACTATATACATTCATTTGCGATTTATTTTTATCATCCGATCGACTATTTTTACGTTCACTTTTTTTACGTCTTCAGCATTATCGGCCCTATTTTTAACTAATTATGCATCGCCGTTTGCTTTGTTGCAAATCAAAACAGGTTCCGAGCACGCAGTTAGAGAAAACAAAATTATATTTAGTAAATTTAATTGAGTTTTCAGTAAAGTAGGTCATAACTGAAAACAAGCAGTTAGTCCCACTGAAAACATCAGATATTTTGATGAAACATGGCAGTCAATTATGCCACGTGAATTAGCAAATTCAGTCGATTTTACTGATTTTTTCAAGTTTTTCAATTAAAAATGTCAGCTTTGGCCGTATTACAACTTAAAATTTTAGTTATTTTAACCAAAACTGAATCTCACATTTCATTTAACTGAATTTGATGGGTATGATACTGGTTTAACTAAACTTTTCGGTAGATCTTACGAAGTAAATTTTTCTTAGTGCGGACACTTGTTGAATATTACCCATTTCACAAAGATTTTATCACCAAAAGTTTCCCTATGTAATTTTGGTTTATTTCTGACTACTCGCTTGAAATCGAGCAAAAAAGTGCCGCGGTGAACATCGCCCTCACAGACCGAGATACAGTAAGTTTAACTAAATTTTCAGTTACACGGAGAAAAAAAGTATTAAAAATTACTCATCAAAATATCAAATATGTGACAGTGATGTTCAATATTGAAGAAATAATACATAAAATACCAGAAATTTTCACAAAAATACAAATAATTTTTACTAATTTTATATGTACTATTTTAAAATAAAACACATTTGATATTTTATGAGTAATTTTTAATACCTTTTTTTCTCCGTGTAAGTAGGCCATAAGTGCAAAAAATTATTTATTAGTCTACCTAAAAAATCAGTTATTTTGACGGAACAATTTTATTGAATTTTCGATTGTTGCACTTAAACATTTTATTGTAGTATTATATCCGAAAATATTTATTATTTTAATCAAAACTGCACTACGCAGTGAATTAAACGTAATTTCACGGTTACGATACTGGTTTAACTGAACTTTGCAGTAAATTTGACTGAATTATTTCTTCTGAGTGCAACGGAGATGCACCGCGACGCGGCTCGCCGAGTCGATTCGAAACGCTTCGTTATGATATTTATAACCCTTTTTTAGAAACATCTTAATTTTCTCTGGAACATTTCGTGTCATAGTTTGATTTGTTTCTTTCCAATTGTGCTCCCCCGTAGCTCCACAATGACTCGATTAATTTGATTTATTTGAAACGCTCGCGACGAAAGGATTTAGTCGAAACATTGGCGTCGATGAAATGTGCCCGATCCACTTGATTATGCACAACATTCATCCATTGATTTTATTGGACTCAATTGAGCCAATACTATCATTAATTAGTATGCGGCGGAATGACCAAACCGTGGCTAATGTGTCAGATATTAATGGCAAATTATCTTATCAGGATTCGATTTACTACATTAGCGTGGGGGAGGTCGGGAGAGGGGGAGGGGGTTAGATGGAACTGCCAATGTTGCAGAAGCTTCCTCGTGTATTCCATCGTGATAAAAAATCACGACGAACACAAATGAATCGAATGTCTTCGATAAAAAAGCAAACGCTTTATAACTGACGTAAAAGTTGGAAATATATTCTATCCGTTACCTTTGGGCTTTCGCGCGCAACGGATAATAGCGAACAAAGTGTGATATGCGGCGACGTGAAAGTTCCGCACAAATGTAAAAAAGGAGAAAAAACGAAGAATAAAGAAAACGGATAGCCGTTTTTTTGTTATGACCGAAAACAAATTCATATTTATTAAATTGTATTATATAACCGTCGCCTTCGAGTTAATTGCAGACTGCTTTCATGGAACTTATTTTTGAGTACTGTTTATGAATTTTTCGTGGAATCGAAGCGGCAATGTTAAGCCAACAATAAATTTAAGAATTTCGTTCCAATCTTTGTCAATTCGCGTCTCGCGGATACGCATAGTTAAGCGTAATCAGAAGTAACTGACGAAGTGAAAGTACAGCGCAACGTTATTTAATCAAAAAATGCTGGCTTAATTTATTGCAAACCTTTCCGGTTAAAAATGAACCGACTAGCCTTGTTTCACATTCACGGCTTGACAAGTGCTCGGGCCAATTTCAACGTAACTTATTATGTTTAACTTTAATGTTGCGCTTCTTGTGAGATCATAAAGTAGAAAGTTGAACACACGCGATGCACGTAAAGTCGCGTACCTCGAATGACATCGCTTGGGTGCTTAGAAAGATCGTATCATCGCCCAAGTGGCACTTACCTGAATGGATTGTAGGTTATGTCCGGATCACACAAGCACCGAATCGACGCAAGAACGCAACGGCGAATGTCGATATTGTCGTCTGGCGTTTCGGTTTCGGCTGCGCGCGAGACGATTGGTAAAATATATAGCCACGAGAGATCGCTTTCTCGTTCCCGGAGTCTCGGCGCGAAACAATCGAACGTTGATGAAACGCCGACGTCGAGTGCGCCCGCTCGTTTCGTTTCAAATCGCGTGCTTCAAGAAAGGATTACTTTTAAGATCATTGAACGAAGAATTCTAATGGATAGCAGCAACAATGTACATTGTAATGCGCGGGAGTATGCGCGCTAAAAGTTTATTGAACTATTACGTTCTTTTTAATATTTATTCATTGCACGTGATGTGATTTATATTAAAAGGATGTTGTGAGTAATTAATTTGTTTATATTTATATTAAGCTTTCAATTTTAATTCAATATATTTTAATGGTAAATTTCATGTTAAACTATTTTCGATTTTATTTATCGTAGTAAAATCTAAAAATAGGTAAAATACTATATTTGTCTGTTAATTTGTATATTATCGTTAGTAAAAACGTTCACTTACCCTACATCAATAAAACATTACAGCAACGCTGCTGTAAAATTTATGTGTAATGATTATTTCACGAAGATTAATTTAAATAACCAAAAATCGTATCTGTTGACAAAGAGACTACTAGTCCAATTGTTAAGTGTGTGGGTTTGTATATATGATTTTTACATGAGTCGTTCGAATCTTGGTTAATGCGTTTTTTTTTCAAAATAAGTTTTCTACCTATAAATAAACGCAATTTTTACACGAAGAAAAAAAAGTATTAAAAATTACTCATAAAATATCAAATGACAGTAGTGTTACATTTTGAAATAATACATAAAATTAGTAAAAATTACGTGTATTTTTGTGAAAATTTCTGATAATGATCTGATCTGTTTCATTTTGTTAAATTTAAGACATATTAATAACAGATACTTACCCGAATGGAACAAAAATGTTAAAACGTGTTAAAAACTTTGAGAAGTTGTATAAATGTTTCTAAAATCGCTAAAAAAATGTTAATATAACAAATTTGTGTATCATCTAAATAAATGTTCGACTGGCAGCTCGCATTTAAAATATTTTACACAACGTTTTATGAATGTTCTGTAATATATTCTGTAAACAATGGTTTGTATAATTAATTTGATCATAAGGAAACCAAAGAGAAATAAATTTTTATACACTTTTATAATGTAAATAAAAATACCTGGGGGTATTTTGATCAGAAGCATACTATTTTACACATAATAAAATGCAAACACTTAAAATAAAAATTTGAATAAAAAAAACTTTTAAAAACTAGTTGCAACTAATTGTAGTTAGTCAACACATTATTATTATAGATTATCCTTTATAAATAAAATTGTATCTTTAAAAAATGGTGTAAAATTATGGTTAAAACATGGTAAAAATTTATAAAATAATTCATGTTATTGTTTCTATAATAATATTTTTTTATCATTAGAATAATTATACAATTTAATTAAATATTAATTGTTATATAAATATATATAATTTTAATCAGAACAAAGAGCCAAAAAATTTATGGCCTGTCATTTGTTAAGGTCAAGTGTTTCATGATAGGTTTTTGGATACCTTAATTTAGATTCCAAATGAATATATTGTATTTTATTTTTTTGTTATAGAAATACATGAATATGACTAAATTTCTATAATATAAATTTATTGATAATACACGAAATGAAAAAACTAAATTGATTAAAGTTTATTAAAGATGAAAAAATAGTAATGTAAATAAATAAAAAAATAATGAATGAATTGAAAAATATTATAATGCGTGTCAATAGTAGACTATGCAAATTATAGTTTCATAAATATTTTATCTGTTTTTATTATATCTTCATACAATTAAAACACAAGTGTTTCCGTGTTTTTTAATACCCTTTTCACCTTTTTTTACTACACATCCCAAATATTATTTAATGGCCTTTATTATTCTACAATAAGTTTTTTCTTTTTTAATTATGTACACTTGTATACATTTTGTTTAAAATATACACTTACTTATTTAATAATAAATAAAATAATAAAATATTATTACAAAAATATAACGTATGGAATTAATTATAAAACAATTAATTTGAATAACTTTTAAAAGATATATTTTAAAAGATTTTAAAATGATTTTTGTATTAAATCAAACAAATATATACGAAAAAATAAAAATTTGTGAACACTAACATATCTTATTTTTTTATTAAAAATCCGTTTTAAATTTATCATGTAATATTTTGTGATAATTATTTTATATCGATATATAGATGTTAGTGAAAAGAAACATTATTATCTCCACATTTTAATTTTATTATAACTAGGTAATTTGTAGACACTCTTATTATTTGCCTATGTAACGATTTAATTTAGTTTTTGAGTAAGGGATAAAGGGATAAATTAGAATCATATTTAAGTCAAGCACATAGTGTTCCATACACTCAGAAAAATTAAACGTAGAAAATTGCTGTTTATAATACTAATTTAGAGACATTAAAGTAAAACCCTAAAAATTACTGTTTTTCCTTGTAAAAATACTGTTTTTCATACCAAATTTTTCTTCTATTTTTTAGTATAATGCTATTATAAACAGTAATTTTTAGGATTTTGTTTTAATGTCGCCAAATTAGTGTTATAAACAGCACTTTTCAAAGTTTAATTTTTCTGAGTGTATATATATATATATATATTGTATGCTTTATATTTAAACTGTACATAATTTTTTCTGTCAAACCATTACCTGTTACATAACACAAATATTAATATATTAATTATCCTCGTTTGCGTATGTGTTATTCATTCTTTGCTACATTACTCAATTCAATACTTCCAATTAAACTCAATTCCTGTTTATTATTTTTTTTTCGTCGTATCATTCTTATGCCAACTTTCCATCTACTAAAGGACACGTACAATTTCCGAAAAAGTGCAATATAACAAAGAGAATTATGAGGGCTGCCCTTGAATACAGGCCATTATTCCAGTCCATAAAGCGATTTGTCCGTACTCAGGAAATTATGTTCGGCTACTATTTAGCATTGGCGAGCTCCTAGACGCAATCACAACCGGAAATAGCCGACTGCGAATCTATGTACTGATAGAAACCGACAGAAAACGCAGAAAACTGCGCGGCGTAAACTCTCACGATGCAAGCGATCTATCACAGTCAAAGATCGTTCACGTTGTCGGCATTGGAATCGGCTTTGAATCCGGTGTTAAAAGAAATCCCTTTGCAAAATTGTAACAAATCATTTGATTAATTCAGCTACGAAAATATCATTCAAACTGAATTGAACGAATCGTGGATTTATTTATAGTTATTTAAGTTCGGACGGCGGGACTGAATTCTTAAATTCTAATAGCGTTTATTAATTATAAACCTGCCAAACGAAAGGAACGATTTGTTCTTTTACATATCAAAGCAGGACAGTTAAGGACAAAATCCGAAGTCTAGTTTTTGTTGCGTTGTTGTTTGAAGTATTACAAAAATAGTTAAAAGCAAATCTTGTGTTAACAAAATAAACATGAATTTTATGAATAGAAATGATGTCAGTTGTATAAAATCATGTATATTAATAAAATTAAAAAGTTGTATATATTTTTTTCATGAATAGAAATTTTATTATTGCATTTTATAATTTATTAATTAATCAAATAAATTAATGTTAGAAGGTGTATATAATAGAATATTAAAAAGACAATTATATTAATCTAAACAAATGTTTACTTCTAGTTAAATTAGAGAAAGTATGCATTAGAAAATATATATATTAAAATGCATTACAAATATTAATATAAATATATTAATATGCATTAACAAATATGGATTAGGAACATACATATATATTATATAAGAAACGTGATTTCAAGGCATTTTATTTGAGATTGAAAACATTTCTCTTACTGTTTAAGAGTGGAATTGACTAATTTTATATTAGACGAATTGATTCTGTTTTCACGTTCGTTTGAATAATTTGTGTAAAAGTGTATACAGGACACGTGATTTGTTGTCAATAAGAATTTCGGGAATTTTTCAGAAGACGTGGTTATTCGAATGACTACGCGCGGGCGTCTCGTTTTCGCTCGGAAGTAATCACAATATGTATGAAGAAAGCTGAGGACGGGAAAAGCAGTCGCGCAAAACTTACTTCCTCGCACTGAGTTTCCTCATTGGAATTGCAACGAAGCCGTTTCTCGCCTGCAAGTTATATACTTTATTTTTTCCGCCCGAAAATACTTCATTTATGGAAAAGGGATCATTACCGAGTAACACTGAAATGAATTACATTAGATTCTAAGCCATGTAATTAAGAAATTTGTTGATTTGCAAATACATTACATGGAATATTTAATTTTTGAATTTTTTTGTAAGAAAACACGTTACGAACCGAATATTATACTTCAATATATTTCACCCAAAGTAGACATGAATAATTTATAATTATAATTATAGTTAATAAAATAATTAGTTTCTGAACCGATTTTATGAAATCCAAGAAAGAAAATATTTATCATTGATAAGTATGTGTTGTTCGATTAAGACGACTAAATTTTCGAATATAAAAAATAAAATATACTGGTTTAATTAATGGAAATATATATAATTCAAATACTTTATATATAAATTAAAGTATTTGGTATTTTTAATATATACTAATTTTAAGATTACCCAATTTTCAATATCTATATGTACTTTGTTTTGTCAGAATTAAAAATTTCGTATAAAATCGATACCATGTATTAGATGAAGTGGAAATAGTTGTTTTCATTTATTCATAAACATTTAATTTCAACAGCATTCGAACTAATTTGATAAGATTGCGCTTCTGCGGAGCTGTAATTCGAATGAAATACTGGATACGAAACAAATCACAAATCGATTTGGTATTGTAATGCTTGAAAGTTGTATTTTCATGGAATAATATAAATACCGGTCGCGTGTTTTTTTCACATTTTCGCGAAAAACACCGGAGTGGTTGCAGAAAAAAAGAACGTATCAGGTGCCATACATATGGATCTGGATTCAGACTTGCTGTTGGGACGAATAATATTCGCGATATTTTTCCTTTGCTCTCCGCTGAATTATTATACGATTCATGTTTTGAATTGACTCACAAAATACAAAAGCGGAAGGAGAGAATGTTATTGTACGAGGATCAGACTAGGGATATACCTTCGAGGTAAACCCTGGTATTTTTGCAGAGCTTATATATATGTATATATATATATATATATATATGATTTCGATCACGTGGTCAGTCGGTACAGAAAGTTATACACCTATACGTCGGACATGGAATGAGTTGCATTGAAAATGTCCCTGATCTCGCATTGAGTCTACTGGACAAGCGTGGATAAGGACTTGCTTACTGCTTTCATTTTTCTATTTCATTTATTTATTATTCTCATTCAAGAATAGGTACAATTATTAAAAGTAATTGACATTCACGTTGAACATTAAATTTCTCTCTGGTAATGCTTACTGGTCGTATGCAAAATGAACATAAATATTCATATATGCATAAACAATAAGGGTTCAACAAAAGTTAATACAAATTTGGTTCACAGAAATCCTCGGACACTCTCGAAAAGCGCCCTAAAATATATAACATGATTCCGTTAAATTTATTTTCAATATCTGATCCCCTACCTTACTTGACAGCATTATACAATACAATATCCGTAAAGACGATATTTATCTCCACCAAAGAGTCCCTCTCTAATTAAATATTACCATCCAGACCAAATTCCTTTCTTTCAAAAAAAAAAAAATAAACCCATTTACCCCAAACAAAAGTGCTTTATAACTTCATTCGGCCTATCAAAATAATAACGCCGTTTGAATGTTGCTCGGAACATTGCGGGACCACAAGTTAACAGCAAACTTTTGTCTTCGTCTGCGATGCGCTCCCCTAGGCGGCGGAAAGAGACAACACGAGAGGTCGATCATTGCGAGCATTGACACGAAGACCTAACCCTCGGCAAGTCGCGAGGAAGATACGGTTTAAAGAACTGGGTGGTCTCGTCGTCCTTCTCTCGTCCTCCTTCTTCCCTCTTTTTTCCCTGTCGCGCGCGCTTTCTCTCTCTCTCTCGCTCGCTCCGATGCCGCTCGTCTCTCCCGTGGGAGATTCGGCAAGGACCTCGCCAAATATTTGCTTAGTCTTTGATGGGCTCGAATCCGGTCAACGAGACTCTCCGAGAACGCTGGATGCGAGATCTGCCAGCCGAATAAGACAGGCGAGAGTCGTGCGGTAAGAAGCCAAGGAGTTGCGAGGCGCGTGCTCCGCTCGCCGAATGAATCGTCGTACAAACGGACAAACGAATGAGCCGTTAGAGCGAGAGAATGTCGGGTATTTTTATTGGTTCTAGACCAGGCTTGATCCTGCAGAACCTCTCTCTCTCTCTCTCTCTGTATCTCGCTCAAAAACTTCGATAAGCTTAACGGAAGAATGGACGCGGGGCAGGCGACCGACTTCGATCTTGAACCTGGTTGGATCGTATGATCGCCCAACCATGGAATTATGGAAGGAATTCAATAAATAGTGAACACCGTGATTGAACGACAAGGGTGTATCGGTTGAACGTTACAAAGTTTTCTACAATTGTTGATGCAATTGATGCGCAGGGGTTATTAATAAATCGTTGACACCAAAGTTCAAACTTACTAAGCCGGGGTCAATGCTATAATATATATAATTATTAGTAGCGGTTTAGAAACTGATTCTGGAGAAATAAATACGCGATGGGATCGAGTCGCATTTGATAGTATGTAAAATGAGTAGTAATGGTATTAGTATTATAATGATAATAATAAATATTATTATATATGTAAACAACATACAATAACAAATGAGTATCACCACCGTGTGCCGTTTCAGAATCATCTTCAGTTCGTCCCAAACGATTTTTGAATCAGTTTTTTAATTAGTTCCTGGATACTGGACGAGTGCGGGTAAAACTCTGGGCATTAGGGTATATAATTTTTTGCTTACAATTCTGTTACTCATTGACACTATTCAAAGATTAAATAGGTTTGTCTGGATGGCAAATTGATCCTGACAAGAGATAATCATCTCGAAATACAACAATGGTCGCTTTTAATGACAAAAAAGTACAGAGTGCTTTCATCGGTATTGATCTAAATGATTTTCCAATAACGATTAACCCGGTAATTGGACGATTCGATGTCAAAGCGCAACCATGGCTGCCTCGCCTTAGCGTTTAATCCAGCCCACGCCGTGGAAGAATGTCTTTCCCTGACCGGAAAGAGTATCCTCGTTATCTTCTCGCTACCGGAAAGTTCTCTCGTGTCTCTTTTGGCGGATTCCAGAGTCAAATTACCTTCTCCCCTCTGTCCTACAAGCTCTTCAATCTAACGATATTGGATTCCTAAATGCTGATGCTTGAGCGGCTGTGAAGAGGGCACACCGCTTAGAAACGCTTCTCCGTCTTGCTTGGACGACCCTTTCTGTCAAATTAGTCGGTTTATTGCGCTTCTTCGTATTGATGACCAGGGCTGCCCAACGCTCGCCGATCAAATTCCTAGTTTTTCGAATAGTGCGTTACACGCTTGCGCTATTCCGTCGAACGGAAATTAAGTAAAATAATTATACGGAATGTACGGGCGAATTTTCAGAATTTTTTTTAAAACCATACTTGAAGGCGCGCGTAAGGGTTGAATATTGGTGTAACAGAGAATCGAATTCACGATTCGAGTTCTTGAAATATATCGCGAGTGTAACTTTTCGGGGGATTAAGGATATTTTTCGAGGTATACATAAAAAAGAGTTTGAAGCGGTTGGTAATTAAATTGCGTATTTTCTTGATTCGGAATCATTATTGGTAGTTGGTTTTTAATATGACGCACCGATACAAACGGAAGAACAATCTCAATTATTCCGAAACGTTTATCATTTAATCTATGATTGATTTCTCGTTAATTAGAAGAAGAACACCCTGCGCCGATGAATACCGAGAATCCATCGAGTATAACGTTCATATAAGAAAGTTCTTGCTGAACAAAAAGAACGATCCTTGCATACCGATCGATTGATGCAAGCAAAGCTCGGTTCTGCATAAGTTCTGACATGAATATTCATGCTATCATTGGCAAACGTGAAATCGATACATCGTCGAAGAAGTAGATCATTTGAAACTTCTTCTTTCTGCTGGTTTCTTCGTTAATAATAATCAATGGAATTGTTTCATTCCTTCGTTTTTGTCTTACAACTTCATTTCTATGTTAAGCACAGATTTTGCTGTAAAAGGAATGAATCTGTCTCAGATTTGTATTGAAAGGTACACGAACGTGTCAATATACAGGGTGTGTAAATTTCAAAAGTTTGAAAAAGTGTGAAATCTTGTAATAATAATATAATAAAATATGTCATTGCATAAATATCTTTTATCTTAATTTAATTCGTAACTAAAATATTTTAATTTTTTCTATATAACATTTATCATTTAAAATATAATTCGCAAAAAATCAATTAAAATTAATTAAAAATCATCAATTATTTCAAACCGATACGGGCATAACTTTTAAAAAAAGTATCCTTTAAATTAAGAACTTTGTAGTACAAAATTTGTTAAAGTAAATACACATCAATTTTAAGTAAATTAGTTAGTTAATTAAATAGTATTGAATTAACTAACTTTAAATTAAATCCACTAAAATTTAAGAGTCGAATTGACTTAATTACCAGAAAAAATGTTATGGCGTTACTAAAACACAATTGATTATTTAATGAAATTATAAAATTATATTATATTTCAAACCGAATACAGAGTTCTTTCATCATAATAAAGTACACCCAGAACACTTGTTTTTACAGTGAATACGTGAAAATGACATTTATTCCAAAAGTGTAACATTTTCGTCACAATTCTCTCATCATTAAAATTCAAAATAAATACTCAGCATTTAAACGAATCGTTTGGATCCCTCAAGGAAGTTCAACGTACAACGTCGTTAAGTTTATACGTTATACGTAAAAGTGAGAAAAAAAAATTTAATGAAGGATGTCGAAATAGAATGGTTGCGTCGAATTCTAATTCAGCATATATCATGAATGCATTCAGACGTCATAAGATTACACAATTAGCATTCAAAGTGCAAATCCGGTCTTTTCGTGGTTGCGAAGCGCGTATAAAATGACGCACAATGAGTTGCATTGCAAATCAGGCCACGTATTTGTTCGGGGCTCAATTAGCGATTTAACTCTCTGGGAGAATTTAAATTTTAATTGATTTATTTATTAGCGAGCATCTCCGCGCTGGGATTCTTTGGCGCTACGAGGAGAAATGCGAGCGGCCTCGACAGCATCGTCGTTCACATCTTAACGAGCGAATCGGCAGCGATTAAGTTCACAAAAAACTAATATTACCAACGATTATAATTCCGCGAACAGAACAATGCTCGAACTCGTTTTCAACGAGCATAAGAAAATGCAATGAGGGGCTGTGCCCGCTCAGCCCTCCGTCTCTATCCTTTAAATTGCGTTTCATATTGTTGCCATCGTCGTCCTTTATTACTATTTGCCGGAATGCTCGTTTACTCGGCTGTATGGAAATCGACTGATATGAGTCGTATAATGCGATGTTCCGTTCAGAGAAAAAGTCCTTTCGGTTTTATATTTTTTGATTATAAATGTGCCGCGACGGGAATGCAGTTAAGAATTATGAACTTGTTTTGATTCTCCTTGAATCTGTTGCATTCGATGTATGTTCCATTAAACGTCATTCCTTTTTCTTCGCGAACTTGTCGGATTTGAAACGGAATAATATTATCGGGCATGACAAATGAATTATAAGAGGCGAGTTACAAATTACAGAATGATGAGCGTTCAATTTTCAATTTTTGAACGTATTTCACGAAATTGCGTCAATTTTTCATAATGCTGATTTTAGATCGTATATTTTGTTATTACAGTGAATTATTTATTTATTGGATAAGTATTGTTTGTGTATGTTGACGTGATCTCGGTTTTTGTTTATTTATATATCAATTACAAACTATTCTGTGCTCTTTATTATATACAGGTAGAAAAATGTTATATTGTCAATTACCATACACGGAGAATAATGTTCAGCTGTAACTAATAAACATATTGTTTCAAGTTAGATAAATGTTTGGCTGATTCAGTAAAACATTTATTTAATTAACACACTGAGAAAAAATTCTATTAAAAATTACTGTGCCAAACAGTATTCTGATGCAATGTTTGTGAACACGTAAAAATTACCCCTAAATATTGTAAACATTACTTCGATTTTCCTTATGTTTTTATTGTGTTTTAACGGTAATCATCTTTGTTTATAAACATCGCATCAAAGTACTGTTTTGGCACGGTAATTTTTAATAGAAATTTTTCTCAGTGCATATTTATTTATTTATTTATTCTAATCAAATATTCTCTCCGTGTATCCTGTATTTCAAACAATTCTTAATAAATATCACGGAAATTGCTATACGTGTAAATATTTTTTTTTCTTTTTTTAGAAATCCAAGTGTTTTTAAGCGTTCCTGTTTCTTGACATGTTCTTTAATACTAATTATGATTGTATATATTTAAATGTAAGGTTTTAAATGCCTTTCAAAATGAACACTTATAAGTGTTTCAAATAGCTTCCAAAACATTTACTAAGGAACACTTTTACAGTGATATTCATTGCAAAAAATTTCTAATATTACTCTTACAACATTTTATAGTAAATATTATAGTAATTTCTAATATGCAACTATTATTTACGTATACATGATACCAAAATACACACTGACATTTTTTGGTTATATATAACTTATATAACACAAGTTTTTTCTATATTTAAAATACATAAGTCTTCTTCTTTCTATTTCCTATATAATATCATTCTGATTTATTACAAATATTTCCAGACCATACATATCCAGTTCTTGTATTTTACAGAAAATTCTATATCCGACACACGCTTACCTACATACATCGTATAATTATACACAATGTTACATCCTGAGATGCAACATTGGTTAGGACAATAATTGGTTATTAAAAATAACTACATTTAAATAGTTTTACTATTATTAATTGTATATAAATTTAGTGTAATATTTTTCTTAGTTTTTAATATTTTATTTATTAATGATATAAATATGTAAGAAAATTATAAGATTCATGTCAGAATGAATCTTATAAAATTATTCTTTGTATGATTATTTTAAATATTTTTTATAATTTCAGGGCTATATTTTTTTGTATATATATAAACTCGAAATGCGTAGCATATCGTAACAACAAACATACAAGTTTATGGAACCACTGATGTCCGTACAGACATATATATTTTTTTTTCTTCCTCCGATCCAATTCGAATAACTTCCTTATACTTTTCGGCTCCAAGGGATGTGCCTAAACAATAATAATGACAATTCGTAGAATGACTTTTTGTCCATCATAAATTTGTCCGTCATAAACACCAGTTTGGAGTCATAAATGATCCGACGCTTGCCGGTACACCATGAGCAGTTGCCCTTCGGATCGCCGTGCAACCATTCGATCTTCATCCCTCGTGCGATCACTCGACTGAATTCACTTAATTCCCGCTTCGAGAAGTAATTTGTGTCGCTTTGAGTCCGTCGCATTGTTCTTCTTGCAGGGTGTAACGAGGACTCCGAGGCGGCCTGCGCCTTCGCCTTATTCCTCCGTTCGCACATTTCTTCTTGCCTCCGTATGTCATCTCACCCCGCAGCGTCGCCTCTCGTGTACCTTTCTGTTTTATTTCACGAGCACGTCGCAAAGCAGACCCGACTTGTCACAGAGGGTTCTATAATGAACAGACGCACTCCGGGATTATTGAGTCGCAATTAAAACGAAAACGTCCTCCGCGAATGAACGGAATTCCGCCGTCGTTGGTAATCGTTCGGAGCGAGGCCGCGCGTCAAATGCTCCGTCGCGTTTCGATTATCGAAACGGACGACTCGTCGCTGTTTATCAAACTCGAACGGGTCCGCTTATGAGTCGAACAAAGGCACGCCACGGGTTTATAGATTAGGACTGGACGATGCTCGCCGAGGGAAACAACTTTTCGACTTCTCGTTCGTTTCGATTCCGTCCGATTCTGCAGGTATTCAATTCGTTAACGAGCGTCTTGGTGATTAGCGGACCAGCAAGTTCCAGGGATGGACGCTTCACCCTCGGCATTTACCCCCTCATTACCGACCAACTCCGGTAATTTCGCGGAGCAGTTGGCTGGAAAGGTCAGCTATACAAAATACCTGGGATAATCATTGTGATATAAGCGCGACAAATTAGTCCCTTTGCTTTCAATTTGGCAGCTTGTTGTACTAATTATATGGATCAATTTGGGCGGCTTGTTTTTTAAGCATCGAACGACGTGGCTTCGATTTATATGCATGGGTTAGGTCTGACTCCTTGATGTACTCTTTTCAATCGATTTTGGCAGATATATAACTGCGAACACTGTGAAAACAGGTGTCTTAAATTAAGGCACTTTCTGTGCACAGATTTCAGTCGTTCGCTTACAAAATCTGTTTGGCGACTTACAGCAAGCAGTAAGGCACTTACACGCCTTAGATAATATATAACCTAATTTTCTGTCACTTTCTATATTTCATGTATTTAACAAATGAACTAAATATTGAAATAAGATTATTTAAAAAAAACACGGAAGAAACAATTCATTTTAATCAACGTTTATTTAAACGCTTTATATTTCGATGGCTTAAACTTTTAAAATACCTTTTTCATAAGGTGCTTATTCCTGTAACACACATAACGCCTTAATTTAAGGCGCTGGTGTCTTAAAATAAGACATTCAAAAGTTTCCTGTTTTTACAGTGAAGAGAAGCATTATATTTGGGGAATTAATTTATTGCAACAAATGGTTCATCTGGTTTGATTTCAAATTTGACTCGCAGATAATATGAGTGCGATTGTTAATTTTAATAATAAAAAACGAAGCTTAAAAGTATCACCGAAGGATAAAAACGTCGCTTCTAAACGGTTGGTATTAGGAATAATTAATTCGGAAATTCTTGTTACAAATTGCTCTCGTCGTTCATTGTCTCCGTTGCTTAGAAAAAATTCATAAACGTGGAGATGAATTAGCTGGAAAGCTATATTTCCTAAATCCGGCGCACGACACACACTAAGTTAATCGAATCAACTATAATCAAGCCCCGGCATTGGCTCGTAATGACGTTCTGATGTCGATATCACGCTTAGTAAATCCTAAAGACGAATTTCGAGAGGGAAAAAGAACGGACTGCTGGCGAGTGCTGATAACGCGTGCTTGTCGGTTGTTATGTCTCGGAAGTCTGGGTTTTTTGAAGACAGCAGTTCGAGGGTCCGAGTCTCGGGAGGGGCGGGGGTGGGACGCCAACGGTCCTTGGGGGTGATAGTTTAATTAAAGGAAACCTCGTTTGTCGGCGAGGCTGACCAAAGACGGTTTACGGGGGCGCTGCGGCCTTTATGATAGTTCCACTTTTGTTCGTCTCGACTTCTATCTGTGCTCTTCCGATAATTTAAGTACTATTATGTAACATTTGGGTTTTGAAGAAAGTAGATTGAAAAAATGTGCAATTGAAATTCGATTAATCATTTAAATCGTTATAAACGATTAATCGAAATTAGCTCGAACGGAAGTAACGATGGTGCATGTGCAAACTTAGTTGTAACCATTAAAATTGATCATTTTGAGATCTCATTAATTAATCTGAAAATAATCATTTTGATTATTACGAGACAAGTAGAATGGGGTGATTAGGCTTTGAAGTAATTTCATTTGTAAAGAAATTTATTACACTGAGAAAAAAAAATATTTAACAATTTACTATATAATATATCAAAAGTGGACGATACGTGAAAACAGAAAAAAATTACTACAATATATATTAAAATTTTCTACATAAACTTGAATATATTATTATGTGCATTGCCAATTTTACTACATTCTATAGTAATTTTTCTTGTAGTTTCACGTATCGTCCAGTTTTGATATATTATGTAGTAAATTGTTAAACATTTTTTTTCTCAGTGTACTACTTTCCCTCGAGAAATAAATTGGATAATTTGACAGTAGCCAGGAATCGAACTCAGGTTTTTTCAGGCTTTTGTTCTTTTAAATATTCTAAATTGATTATAATCTGTTTATGATACATATTCGATTATTAATATTACTTAACTAATAATTTAGATAAATTTTAGTATTCCACTCTTGAATGTAAAATTAATTTAGGAATTTATAGTTATTTACGTTTATTGGAACTTGAAATTAGTAGAGAAAATTGATAGTTCTGCAAATAAAGCAGTTGAGTTTTTATTATTTGACGCGAAATGCCATTTGTTTACCGGCGTTCTTGATGAGAGAATCCAATAGATTGCAATGTTATTTAAGGAGAAATCTTTTTTCGCACCAATGGCAGTGAATCCCTTTAAATGGAGTAAAAATGTATTTATTAATTAAATCATAAATTTAAATCATATTAACATACCAAAACCTAAACTAAGTTACAAAGTTAAAATTTTTCGATAAACAATTCTTTCTCAACTCAGCTTTTCATTCGAATAACAATTACAACGCCCCATCCCGAGTTGCCACAAAATTTCAAAGAATTCAATTCCGAGCAACCATTTCAAACGAGACACAAATTAGTCGTTTTTACGTGCGCGTGTGAATTTCGCGCAACGATACATAAATCAAATCCACGCTCGCGCCGCGCGATAAATTAAATTCCAAAGTCAAACGATTGGCAATGTTTTATCATTCGTCGTGTCGCAATCGATAATCGAATGTCCAAAGCGCCCGTCGAAACGACGCTCATTTTTGCGCGCGCGTCCTTTGACAATCGTCCGCGGAATAAACTGTTCGTTCGTAATACTAATCATTGTAAATGAGCGTATACATTAAAAAGTAGCGCAATTCCGCGCAAAAAGGAACGAAGTTTCGCGAAAGGATAGATAAAGCGAATAAACGAGCGGTCCATTATTCTTAAACAATTAAGAAAGTTTTGTTCTGCACAATGCCCGTGTGTTTTCGTTTTATGGGATTTATAATTGATGGTGATCCTAAATCGTCCGCGAGAAGTCGAAGGGGAATCTCGGTCGTTTCATCAAACGAATAGTCGGACCTTCCGTTGTCTCCGCAAATCGCCCTCCTAAATCGCGAAAGTTCGGACGCCGCCGAAGGCGCGCTCGCGATACACGAAACGCGCGTTTTTGCACCGGTTCTTTATCGTGCGCGCCGTTCGGTGGCGCGGTATCTTGTGCAGCGCACGCTCCGCTCGTCATACGTCCTGAATAAACGGCCGTCTCCCGCAGGGCCGCCGCGTTGAAACTATGAAAAAGATTGCCAAACTCCGAGCCCAACTCCCGTGAACATAATTTTTATATTGTTTGCGCGAACCGGCTAAGTCGCCATTACGGATTCCGTAAGAAATGCGCCGTGTACGCCAACTACGTGAAGTATAACCGCAATAAACGAAATTATGATGCCTTCGCACGAAGCTCCGCGGTGCATTCGGAGGAATACGCGACGGGTTATTGCTCTTTTTTAAATATAAACCAGATGCTTTGTCGCGACACCTGTCGTCGTGCTTGCCGAAATTATGAAGCGTGCGTGTATATGTAATTGTAAACCGAATGGATTGGGGTCGATTAATGAAATGTGGTTTGTTAAGCGTGAGCGGAAATATTTTGTTTTATTTTGAATAAATAATTTTTGGTTTAACGGAACAGCTTTGTTGGCATTTAAGAAAATTAATCATATTTACAATATGTTTTAGTCGTTCGTATTACTTTATAGATGAAATGACAAATTATATTGTACAAAATTTGTGTGTTAAATTGTATAATATAATTTCCTTGCCTGCGAGTATTCTTGATTAAGCAGTAAAATTTATACCGAAATTGAATATAAATTACAAAATTACGAAGGAACTTAAAATGTATATGAGGTTAGTTTATGTCGTTTTTATTGTAATTGAAGTGATTGTATTTATCATATCCCGAAAAAGTACACTCTTAAAAATAATCTATTTGATATAAAATAATAATGTTTTGGAACAAATTAAAAATAGAAAGAAAACATATAAACACACGAAATAAACAAAGACGTGTGGAGTAAATCTATTTTCTTTATTTATTTGATGAGTTTTATTTTGTGTCCTTTTTTAATCTGTCGTTAAAATTCTAAAATATTGAATCAAAAGGATCCTTTTAAGTGTATATATATCGTAATTTAAATTGATTTTTTCAAAACGAAAAAACGGAATTGTTTAATTAAAACGCAGCGTAAAACTAAAGAGAAACAGAAAATGAAAAAAAAACAAACAAACAAAAACAATATATTCTAGACATTAAAGTAAAGCAAAATTGAGAAAGTGAAATTGGTCGCAGAGAGTAGACAAATTTATTTATTTAAACGCGACGTGAATAAGAAAGACGATATGAATTAAGCAGAGTCATTCGTACTAATGCGGATTCGAAAAAAAAGAGCAAGCAAATTAATTGATCGTATTAATACGAATGATAATTCGCCCCATTAGCATATGTAAATGGTGTAATGACGATAATTAAAAGAACACGGTTAACTTTAAGATATTCTGGCGGATTTCAAAAATGCAGCGGAGAATTTTCAAATGCTTTTATAAATATTTATACGATTATAATAAATTATTAATGAATATAATATAAAATAACTATTATCCAGCGTTACCCGTCTAACTAGCTAGACAATCAAGAAATAATGAACAGAGCTGAATCCGCAATGAATAATTGGCAATTCTGCATTCTGCACGAACCACGAGTTTTCCCATTTTTCTTGCCATTAAATCGCTCCATTTTTTTCCTTAAAACAAATGATAACATTTTAATATAATGTTATTCTGCATTATTCATTTTCTCTCGGATTATTAGAGACGTTCTTTGAAGAGGCTCGCACAATCATTACGTCATTAGACTGTTAGCCAGGATACTGCAATTATATTAATTATATTAATTATACGCAAACTTAATGTATGCTTATGTTAATTCAATCTGCTGTCACACTAACTACCGTAATTATTACTGATAAATGATTAATATTGTATTAATGCTGCTATAAACTCGAGCGCTCTGCACCTTATTCAATTAAACGCGTTTTAATATGTGCGATAGAATCTTACATACATTAAAAACTTGCATCACACGTCATTCCTTCGAGACGGAAATGAAGTGTTGCTCGAAACCCTCGATAGAATATTTTATGCCGCGCGATAATTGTGGATTTAATTTTCGTAAAATGAAATGTTATAAACTAGGCACAGCCTAAAAGCTTAAATATCATTTTATGAATAGTCGAAAAATAATTGTTTTTTACTGGTCGGAGAAAGAGGTGAAATGATTGATATGACATTATATCGACAAAAATTGTTTACATTGATACATTCAGAATAAATTGTGGATACACTGAGAAAAATTTGATTGTAAATATTATAATGAATTATTATAAAAGTGTTGCATAGTACACAAATAAAGAAATTTGTAATGTCACATTGTAAAAGTCTACATAACTTATGACAAAATTTAAAATAAATATAAGAAAAAATATGATATTTATTGGTATTTTTACAATGTAACATTACAAATTTCTTTATTTGGGTACTATACAACACTTTTATAATAATTCATTACAATATTTACAATCAAATTTTTCTCAGTGTAATAAATGTATTTTTACAAATTATACCAAAACGATTAGGATAAACAATTTGGAACTGCGAGTTACTTATAATGTTGGCAAAATTAAAAAATTAATACATTATATACGTTAATATAAAGTCCAATAAAAATATGGCCGTTTATAATAATGTACTACTTTAGTATATGTATTTTTACAGTCTTAATAAAGACTCTTTTAATTAAGTCTTAATAAAGAAACGTATGCTTCAAAGTCGCAGTTATAATGTTATATTTGACATTCAAGTAAAAATGCAATTACAATTGAATTTTTTGCGTTAATTATGTATTATTTAAAACTAACAGGCAGTGTTTTTTAAACTTTGAGTCTCTTAATGGAACTACGGAAAACAAATAACGAGTTTGGTGGAGTAAATGTATACACTGAGAAAAAAAATTTAATCGAAAATTACTATACGTGCGATAACGCGGACCTAAAGAAAATATGTATTATTGCTTAATAGAACTTATTAACAAAAATATTACGAAACTGAAAATTTTTACCATACACGGAGAATACGTTTTATCAAAAAATACTATATTTACTGCTTCACGTGAGATGAGGCTTTTAAAAATGAAAATAATACTCTTTATTACTGAATAGATTACGAAATATAACAATTTCGCGTAGTATGTCTGCAATAATGAAACTAAATATAGTAAAATCTTTATTTTCAAAAAGTCCATCCTACGAGTAGTTGTAAATATAGTAATTTTTGATAAAACATTTTCTCCGTGTACTTTAAAAAAAATTCTAATACTTCTAATAATTACCCACCGATGGCTGGTAATTAATTATATACATTTACATTATACCAAAGATTCCAGATAATATGGTAAAATTAATTAAAAACACAGCAATTTTTATAGGAACTTTTTTTCAGTGTATCCAAGTTCGAATACTCTAATACGCATCTTTTTATTTAGTCATTGACTACTCAATGAACAGCTTATATTATTATTAAATAAATTATTCAAGAAAGTCTGGACGTAAACGAAAAGTAGTTCTTTCGATGTCGGGAACTATTGTAAGTTTCAAATATTTGAATTACAAATAGTATATCTGGTCCTGGCAGGTATACAATTTGATTTGATTTGAATAAACAACGGACAGCAGCAGTATTTTATGAATATATCGGAGTTGGTCGTCGACTGCGATTTCACCCTCGTAATCCGTTCTTAAGTAATGTCTCCCTTTTTTACGACACTCGGCATTCGTTCGCGCGAGCCGAGAACGAGATAGGACGAGCTTTATTATAGATATTGACCCCACACTCGACCCTCGCGTCACCCTCTTTTTTTTGCTCCTCCAATTCTGCTCATTTTTTTATCACCGTCCACCCGCGAATTATTTTTATCAAATCATCGGTTCGCGGTTCGACTGTCACCAATCATTCAAATGAATTCATATCAAAGCCATTTCCTAATCTGTGCAACATGTAACAATACAAATTGTATAAATAGTTATTTCGAAATACTATTTCACATGAAAAAGTCAAATTTAGAAAAGTCTTCGGAAAGTAAAATTATAAACTTTATCCTGATAAGTTAATGTTCATTGGTTATGAATTTATAGATAAAATATTAGATAAAATGTTTGTAGATAACAATAACAAGTTAGAAAATATATACAAAATATAAACGGTGTTTTTTCGTCTTTGGTTTTTAAATAATATTCATGTGATAAATCTTAATAAATTTTAATATTTTATGATAAACTCAAAGCATTAATCTTACAAATTTTACCAAACTAGACTACAACAGTATAGGAAAAGTAAGCGAAAATGTTAAGAAACATTAGACGATATTATTGTTATTATCAATTTTTTGATAGTATTTGACATGGTTTTACAAGTTTCTAAACATAATTCATCATATTATTCACATTTTTGCCTATTTCTCCTACTTTTATTACGTAGTTTAGTACAATTTGTAAGATTATTTTTGCGGGTGGATAATTTGAATACATTATATAGTCAAATTCTTACAGTATTTTAAAGAATATCACAGTTTACTATTTATAAACTAAGTTTTTTCCAGATTATCGTTTTCCGCGGAACACTTTTATTACAAGTTTTTTTTCTTTTACTTTTTATATTGTAATTTTTTATAATTAATTGTTCTAATTTACACGAATTGAAGGTCAATACATAATTACTTTTGAATATATTCAAGATTTGCTAATATAATTGTTTCATAAAAGCAAAAATATGATTTTTTCTTTTGAAAGGTAAATAAATGTATCATTGACTGTAGTAGGTATCAAACGTTTATTTTTATATCATAAATGATTTCGCGTTAAATAAATTACTCCAAAAGCAAGCGTTCTGAAGTGCATTTAAAGCATAATAAACTTAAAAGAGATACAAAAAATCTTCAAAAATCGTTCCATTTCTTTTTTTTTATAGTGAATATAATAATATGATACATGAACTATACTAGAATACTATAATCATAATATAAACTTCATTTAAAATTAATAATTAATCACTATTTTTGGAATAACTTCCAGTAGAGACGAAGAAAATAAAAATTAAACCAATCCTTAAAAGTAATTTTAAATTAAGATTATATATAATATAATATTAAATGTAAATTTAGTTTCAGTCTTCATCCTTTTTAAAATAAAAATTCTCATAAATGTACTTTTAACTAATCCTAAGATATACTTATACTTTTTACCTACAAGTCGAATTGTTTGAAATCGCTACCAACTATTGAACAACCACTTTTTCCAACGCATGGTCAATATTTCCATACATCCATATATACATGTCGAATGGTGTATAATGGTGTATGGGATGGTGAAACTTGGCAACATAGTAAAATGGTCCGATAAGCATCATCATATATATGAATTGGTGTTTAATGGGACTTGTCCTGTTAAGTACCTATCGAAGTAGTGGTGCTTACTCGGACGGACCAATGCAATACGATGCTGAGGACCCCCGATCTTGTACATTAGTTCTGTTAGAATTTGAAATGGGGGAGGGGGGTGTTGCGAAGCCCCCCTGCATTCCTCCTCACAAATTTGGCACACAATTTTGCACGCGCAATCCAGTATTTAGGGTGCCCCAAGGTGGTGGGTCTTAACAAGCACCGGATCACTTGTTTATATATATATATATAGATTTATATAACGACAGGTTTGGGAACACGCCCTTTTTGGGCACCTAGTTACGGGGGTGAAGAGAATTTTTTTTCAAAAAAATATGGTGGAGCGCATCGGGCGGCCTTCGGCCACTCTCACAAAGGGATGCGGGGGGCTCCGCCCCCTAACCCCCCCTCATGTAAAAATCTAGCCAAACCCGAGACGCGAGGTCCTAGGAGGCCCCAGTATCGTATTTTCCTGGCCTGCGTCCAAAACTAGCGTTAAACACATACGCGTTTTTAAAAACAATAACATTGTTTAAATGGTAAACAAAATGGCCGTCTGTCTCCAAACCTGTCGTTAAATAAAGATATACGTATAAACCATTTTTGTCGCTTCAGAAAAATTAAACCCATCCTCCCAGTGTCATCGCAAAACCCACATCCAAAACGCTGTTGATTAAAGATTGACTCGGCAAATATTGTTCCTAGTGATTATTTGGCAGGTCCATCATTTTGACTATTGTCCTAATCGGATAATGTTTGATCAGACGGTCTTGTGTTTGCTACACCATGGAGGGCGCGTCGCAATTAGTTCGTTCCGCTCCGAGCACGAATATGCCGCGTCTTTGTCGGAATGCCGATGAATCGTCGTCGCGACGTTAAAAGCCCGGCTTAATTTTGTATTGAAATTAAAAGCCCCGGCTGATCGCGGTGCGGTCGAATAAAGTTCCA
Source organism: Psilanteris sp. ZL-2020 (assembly GCA_022817085.1). NCBI lineage: Eukaryota > Metazoa > Arthropoda > Insecta > Hymenoptera > Scelionidae > Psilanteris > Psilanteris sp. ZL-2020. The sequence goes on from JABFQC010000498.1 coordinate 25,071, forward strand.
TTTGTGCGCAAACTCGATTATTTTGCCGTTATTGCAACGGCTGAGCGTGGAAGCCGAGCGCGGGCGGAAGGGAGGGATTCGGACGAAAAGGAAATCTACGTGCAGAGCGAAGGGCGCAAAAAAAGAGCGAGGGGTTGGCGGGGCGAGGCGGGCCGGTCGGGGATTCGCGTGGCAATCAATGCCGCTGAATTAACGCCTGGCTGCCTGTTTGCGGGAAGTAAGATTAAAAGAAGGAAGAAATGGACAGCGGCTACAGCGACGTGGGTCGGGGTTGTGCATCGTACCGTCTACGATGCTTTGAGTTTCTCTTCCCATTTTCTTGCGTATTTAACCATTACGCGAGATTAATTTATTTTTTCGTTTAATTGTTAAAATAATTACTCGGGATTAAAGCGATTTTATTGCACGGCTTCGGCAATAATGGATGGCTTTATTATCGCAATTATACTAGCGATGCAACTGCGCGTAAGAACTTTTGACGATGACAGTTCGTTCGGAAAAGAGATCCATTAGTGCGAATTGAATTCTTGCTTTTGCGCGTGTGTTGCATTGGGCAGGGATTAGTTTATTACGGAGTCCTTCCGCGGGGATAACGGACGCGCGAGGGGGCAGAAGGTTGTTCAAACACACTTCGGGCGTTCCGATAATGTGTCGTGTTGTATGTTTGGAAAATTACTGTACGGCGAGAGCAAATTCTGGTCAAATTTTGTAAGCCGCGGCAGGATGGAAATCAATTTTGTACGGCACATCAGACGTAGTAGACGCATTTCGTGTTTGGAGGAGAAAATTTGCTTCAATGGTGGAGATTTTGAATGCTTAGATGTGTACAGTAATTGTAATGTAGATTTGTTTTCATGCGGGGATATTCGGAAGGTATTTGTAATGGTATATTTGTTTTATAATGTTGGCCGCTCATCGTGTGGAATATTTAAATAAAAAAATATATCATAAAATTAGACAATACCGTGTCTTCATGTAATTTAATATATAGTTAAATAACTCCGAATCTATTACACGCAGAAAAATGTTGAATTAGAAATTACTGAAAGTTTAGTAATATAATCAAAAACACAGTAACTTACGGATAAAACAAAAATTCAGTCAGAAAATACTGACCTTTTACTGTAAACATTGAAGAATTTTCTATTTATATTTACAAACATTCATCAAAATTTACTGAAACGTTCGGTAATTTCTAACTGAAATTTTGTTTTGTCCGTAAGTTATTTTGTTTTTAATAATATTTACTTAAATTACAGTAATTTTTAATGCATCATTTTTTTGTGTGTATTGTGTATATTAAAGAGATAAATATTATATATTACACTATAAAGAGTGAATTTTACAATCAGGTTTAGTTTTGTTACTATTTTTTTTTTTTTTTTTTTTGAAAAATATTTTTTATTAATTTGTTTTAAAATTATTATAATCGATTAAACAAATATTTTTTTTATAATAAAAAAAAAAAATTTTTTTAAAAAAAAAACATTTAAAAAAAAAAAAAAAAAACGGCCCAAGCTTGGCCCAGAGTTGACGAAGATTGGTCGATGTTTGGCAACCAATGTTGGTTAATCTCTGGAACGAAACGCCAATTTACTCTGGCACAACCTTGGCAC
>JABFQC010000499.1:0-26653 GCA_022817085.1 Psilanteris sp. ZL-2020
GTATTGTGTCATAGATTTTATGTTGCATAAAAAATAAATTAATAATAGTAAAAATGTATTTCACATTATATATATTTATGCTATTGCACATTTATGTTTCATTTTTTTTAATTTAAATTTTTAAACTTTCTAAGCAAACTCTTCAAAATAAAAAATTGCATGGCTTCAAAAGTTTCTAAAAAATTGATCTTCGCTTTACTGAAATATTGATTTCGAAATAGTTGTAAATTACAAATAAGTAAATTCTCTGTCATATCAATTTCATATTAGTTTCATATTTATGATAGAAATAAAAAGAAAAAAGACAAATTTAATAGAATTAAGAACAAACTAATAATCATGTCTGTTCAAAAATTCTGTATACTGTTAAATTATATCAGTTTGTATTGCATTATTTTGACGACATTCAAATGTGCCTGAACCAGATTTGATTTCGTCTATGAAACAGTGAAATATGTTGTAAAGGAGATTATTATTGCTTCCGCTCTTATCAAGTGATTTGAATAGATAAATTGTACATAGCAAATCAGAAACTAATCTATTCGGAATCATTTGCTTGACATATTTTAGGACCTAGCATTAGTGTTTAATAATTCTACTTGTTTATTACCAATATGTTTCCATTATTGATTTTTGACATTATATACTTAACATTGTAGATATAACATACTTCAATTTAAAAATATTAAAACTTGTTATATAAGTTTAGAAGAAAAAAGTTCGTAGTTTGAAAATAATGACATATGTAACTATGTTGAATGTAGATATTGAAATTATTTTTTCACATCATAATATCATGTAATCGTTTATAAAAATTTGATATATATGAAAAAGGAAAACGGAACATATACAAAATTTATAATTTTTAAACTTATAATTTTAAAAATAAATGAATTTAAAAAATATAAAAAAAATAGTCATAAATGTATAATTATAAGATTATTAGGATATTATTTGAAACTGTAAATATGTCGCTAATTCCTACATTAAACTTATATATTCAACGTTAAATAATTAATGATAAGTAACATAATGCAAAGTATTTAGAGTATTACAATCATACATATTACATTATCAGTTTTAATACTGATATTATTTTAAATATATATATGTTTATATCTTAATTCAAATATTAAGGGTATATTTATTCTATAGGAAACTTACACCTATTTTTCAAACGTGAAAATACTTTAATTGGTTACGTAAGAAACTAATATCTTCGTATGACTAATACATTATTTAATATTCAGGATATTAAAATAATTAACGATAGTATTTTTCAAGACTTGTACATATTTATTTACTTATCTATTCATTAAAAAAATTAATGGAGGAAACCCTTACAGTTTGTACAAATCTGTACAAAATATTACAAAATTAAAAGATTGTTACATTAATGATACTATTTTATCACAATTATTATATATCGCATGAAGTTTGAGGACGGTTTGAAAACTCAATTTACCGATTTCTTCGCCGGTTCGTGACTGGTCAACAAGTTTTAGGAACAATTTTATCGAAAAGAAATAAATACACATAGTTTATATTACAATATTGGCTACAGTTCACCATCCTATACAAATGTATTGTAAATATTTAAATATTATTCATTTAAAAAATTAATACTAAAAATAACCCTACGTATTCTTTTGTCTTCAATGACTATTGAATCTGTAATTTCTATACGAATTTTTTCGTATAATTCTTCAACGTGGAATTAATTTTTATTTAAATACAAATCAATATCAACAATTTCAGTTATACAGATAATAAATAAGTCTATATTATTAGACTATTTTACATTATTTTATAATATAAAATTTTATATTATTATCTTCAATTTTAGGTCTTCATATTTGCCATTTATCGGTTATTTTACCGTTTTGCTACACGGAAAAAAAATTTCAGTTTAAAAAAAAATTTTTTAGTATTTGATTCTACATTAAGCCTAAGAGTTAACCTGTAAATGTTATATTTATAGTAAAGTCAATGCTACGGCTTATATTTTGAATTAAAAGTATTCACATGTTGAATCAACATCAAAATGATACGGAGTTACACTGAAAATTTCTAAAGCTATACTTATTATTAATAATTATGTTACAGAAATAGTGTATATTAATAAATAATACGATTAGAAATGGAATAAAATTTTGAAAACCAAAAAGAATTCAACAATTTAAAATATTCTTCCTGATTCTTGATTAAAATGCTTAACGTAACCTATAATGTGCGAAAACATTCGACAGTTAATGAAATCATTAACGTTTCGATTCCACATTTATAGATTTAATTTTAATATCATAAAGTTCTTATTTCTGAATAAAAGTATGAACATTGTTCTAAATGTTAAATAAACGTGAACATTTTTTTCCGTGTATAAAATGTATCTCCAATTGTTTCCGCATGCGATGGGTCGTCCTTATCCGTTCAAATTAAAACAATGATTTGTATAACCTTCCCTTTATCTTCTTGCACGGATAAAATCAAAAGCATCCAATCATACCGTTCAGTATCAATTTCGTATAAACTTGCATTTAGCGTAAAAGTTAAATTATTAATTCTAATTTTGCAACATCGGAATTGAAACGTGTATCGGCATGTTACATCGTTCCGTGACGCGGTTGCAAATCAGATTATCCGAGAAATATTCGAGCAGACTGCGTGCTATAACCCGACAGTTGCCATTTACTACCTTAGAGTGTTTGAGTTTGACTTACCGCCCTCGGTCTGGCAAGTCCAAATAACCGTCTGCTTAAACTACACGGCGAATGTTAATTATAATGCACGTGTTACACAAAATCCCGAATCCTTCGTACGAAATTATAATCAATTCGTCTTGATCAAACACACGGAATGTTGCCCGCGACAAATAAAGACTTGATTAACGGATAAACGTGATTTGTCATCCTGAAATGAAGTTTTGCGTCGAATCAATTGCAGGATTAACTATGTCATCATATTGGTACAGCATAGGATATGTATACATGCATACATAAGTGATTGTGCGTCGAGCGTGAAAATGAAAATTAATTGTTTTACGTTAGAACAACATCAACGACTTTTGGTGAAATGTGACCGGATGCATGTTAACGTTGTACCTGTTGATATAGCCACATTGCAGTTCCGCTACTCGACAGTATAAAGCACATTAGCAACGCGCTGGCATCTCTCTCTTCGACACCCTACCAGAGTAGCTTTTCTACCTCGTTACGCAATGAGAGTAAATAGAGAGCGGTGAAGTGACACGAGCCAAGAATAGACCGACACGCTGGTTGCATTTCATCAATTTCCACCAAATCATTGCAGAATCCAAATGATGCGAATCAATATACAATTGTCTGGTTTTCGGTCGGTGTTTTTTACTTTTAATTGCGGTAACGTTGGCTGCGTTTATACGGTGGTATTTATTTATGAAATATATACAATTTTGAGAGAAAAATGTACCCTAATGCACGCAACGATCGACATTGCGAGATTGATTTTGATGAATGAAGATATTATAGAATAATGACTTTTCGTTTTTGTCTAGACACGTTTCACGTGTTTTTGGTTTAAATCAAAAGCGCATTATGCAACGCGTTCTATGCCGTTTTATAACAAAACGATCAAAAATCGATCAAAAACGATGATTGTTTTGCGGGGTAAATAAATGTTAACGGAGCGAATTGGAGTGGCAGGAGAGAAGAACGTTTCGAAATATTTTATTAAAATGTTGAAGCTAAAACGTCTTAATGTTTGTTCTTTTGTTTGCGTCGTAAACAATAAATTGTATTTTTCGGAACGTAATTTTATGGGGGTTTTGTTTCAGAGTTTTAATGATTACGTCGTGTACCGGGAATTGTAGTGATTCATTTGTGATTTTAATGGTGTATGTAAATTTTTGTTAATGTATTTAATTTTTTTTGTTAAAATAAATTAAGACATGATGTCCAATGCTATAAGATGTAACAATTATTCGGAACAAATGATTTTAGAATTTTTTGAAAACTCGATGCGTTAATCTTTTAAATAATGTGAACATTTACAATTATGATATATTTTCATTTCCTGTGCATATATAATATATACCTGCTCAAGTAAACAAATAATTTAATTGAAATAGAATATTAATGTTTGTATGCATATTTTATTATAAATATTTATGTGTATTTTGAACGTACTTGACGGGAATAATTTAAATTAAAAATTATACGTTTAAATATTGAAATTTATGCGTAGTTTTGGAAAATATTTAACCAACTATTTCTAACTTCTTTTCAGTAAATTTTAAGTATTTTGAATTACGAAAATATGTAAACATTAAGTTAAATTTTAATGTCCTTTTAAACATTAATGGTATATGTTATACTTTTAGTCAAAATATAATTCTTTTATATTTCATAATGTCTGTAGTATAACACGTTTATTCGGAAAGATAATGCTATACCCCTCGTTTATATTCCTGGATTTTCTACTGCAATAAATTTTGAAATCAACTTCAAAGTCCTCTTAAAATTTAAAAATCATTTGTTGTTGTGCGATAATAACGTTTGTTCACGTCATTTCAAGTTATTATTGTTAATTCAGTGGATCTATCGCTGCAGATTATATATAAACAAATTGTTTGCGTGAATATAGAATTAAAATATGCGCTGATCCTCATCCGATCAGCAGAATATTTGACTGTCGAATCGAGCCGCAGCCAGGATATTGGGAATTCTATTCATTGTAATCGGAAGTACCATCGCAGTACTCAGTTGAGTACCAGCATGGATCAGCAGATTAGAAGATACACATACACCACAAAACCTATATCTCGTGAACACACAAAACAAGCAAACGGGAAATTTGTAAAGTCTATTATAAAATTATTCTTTCATATATTATATATGTATAACTATGTCATCATATTGGTACAGCATAGGATATATATGAGTCAGTATCAAATTCCATAATTAACCAAAATTCATACCATGACAGGTATACCTATAACTATTGTGAATATAGGTAAACAAGTTATGGTATGGCTTTTGATTAAGTATGGAATTTGATACTGACTCATATATATATACATATATTAGTATGAAACTACAATATCACAATAAAGAACCTCCAGAGGGTTAAAGTTTCGTGTTAAATATGTCAACCAGCGTATAATAAAAGACAATAAATTTACATCCAAAATAAAAAGGTCCGCAGACAAACTGCGAGGGCATTTCACTCGTAAATTGCGGGAACAAGTTCCGCTTTTCTGGTCTGCAAAGTTGTCTTCTAGAGAGGTGGCTAGCAGGATCCAGTGCAGTTAAATCCTTTTAGAGAAGCTTTTACGAGCCGTATAAGGAAATCCATGTAGTTACTCCGGTTATGCAGCCACTTATGTATCAGATGTTGCCTATTAAAATAAACCGTGCAGAGTTCCAATCAAGTACAAAAGTTAGTATAAATACTAACGAATAATTCGACTCCAAAATTAATTGGAATTTATAAAATTACGGAACAAAAATGTTAACCCCGAAATTATTATTAGACGTGTTGTTAATCAGTGATTGAAAATCGGCAGAAATAAAATGTCGTTCTTCGAGACACTTTTATAGAAAAGATAGTTGAAAGCGTCTTCTGTTAAATTCCAATTAAGTCTTTGCAATGAAAATATCTAGATGTAAGACGTTAGCTGTCTTAATACGAGACACTTGTGCATTTAATTAAGACGCTTTCATGATACTTTTAATTGCAGCGTTATTTCGAGGATTTTGAAGAACAGGTTGTTGACGATCAACTGGTTTGGCAAGTAATAATAAGGGAATAAAAGCGAATAGGCAAATTGTCAGATTTCCTCGCTCGAAGATATCTTGTGGTCATGAACGCTTAATGGAATGTATGACTAAGACGATGCCACATTGGAACACTAAATTTACATTCGTATATGATAATTTGCAAGTATAAATATCAATCAACGCGATCTCTTAATTCATCTTTGCAGTATATTATCGTTTCACCGTATTTATAAATTAACTATTTGCAATCTGTCAAATGATTAAGTATATATAGATTCATAATAATTTGCATGTATATATATGTAAAAGTACTAAACAACATGCAATATGATTACATTACGCATATGGTATTGTTAATAAAACATTTTTTTTTCTGACGTAAATTTAAAATTATGTTTCTCGTTTATTTTATCAAAAAGTCTTACAAAGAAAAACTTATAACATACAGTAAATAAGCCATTTTGTCAGATCTTTATCCGTAGGACCTTTATCCATGTTTTGTGATTGATGATGTAGGTCCTTATGCCGCTACTTCTGAAACTGCTGATGTGCAGTAACCAGCGGCAGATTTTGTGTCTTCTTCTATTTGAAAGGCGTTCTACCTTACGACGCATCCTGCGCCGCCGCAACGCGCATTGACGTGCACGACTCTTCGCTAGTTCCGCAAGCTTTTGTCTGTTCGGGGTATAAAGTTGCGCGTGACGTCACAGGACGATGACCCTTTGACTGATATTACGAGAGAACGTGGAAAGTTGTGTATGTAGGGTGTCCTATAATCGTCACCTTGTCTTAGATTATTTTTTCAACGAGGAAAATAAATCCACCAAATTTCTTTTCGCGAATTGAAATCTAATATTCTAATGAAATTTAATATCGAATTCGAATTTTCATTTTTTACATTATTTCCGTTCAAATGCACGAGTTTAAAATATGTTAATGGTATAAGTGTTGAATGAATACGAATAGTACAGCAATACAATTTTTCTTCGATTAAAAATTATTCATTAACCAAATTCAAATGCTGAATGAAAGTTAAATGCAAATAAATGCCATGTATATTATGTTATTGCAATTTCAAACTTTAATCTGTAAATTTATGATGTTGACATGATATAAAAATACAGAGGGCGGAATACGTGTTAATAAATAAAACTATTTTAAACATAAATCATTAACATTGATAAATGTATACATGAGACTTGACCCGTTCTTTTTAAACTTTTCACCAAAATGCCCAAAGTTAGGAATGTGTTTAAATTTTCGTGTTTGCATTGTACTGTAAACTTTTTTAATACATCTCCGCTTTTTCGAAAACTTGTTTATGTCTTTGTTCATTATTAGTTCATTAGAAATATTTTGTATGTCTATTTTATGTATATTTTATGTCGATTTTAAAAACAACGTTTAACTCTGAATGTAATAATAGTTTTTGTTTATTTTTTTACTTGTAATTCAAATTAAATATAAGAAGTTTCAAAGGAATAATGAGTAACTTTATTAAACTTTTAAAAATATGTTTAATTTGTATAATATAATTCACCGAATGAAATATAACACAGAATTTACATATAAGGAATAAAATGCATATTTTCATTTGTTCGTTTCAGTAATTTATATTAAGAAAAATACATCCGAGACGTATAATTAATCGTCATACATCAATACACATGTATCCCGTGAATAAATATAATAACATGATATTATATGCAATTGAAAATATAACACAATCTTCCATTAATTGAATATACACTCATTTTGTGAATAATATTTATGTTTATAATTTTACGTTTATAAATATTACGTATATTTAAAATTCTTGTTACATTTTGTTGCGTTTTTATTATCATTTGGAATTCAAAGTTAACGAATGTAAATATAAACAATTTTAGAAAAGGATTACAAAAACAAAATATTTTCGTTACATTATATGTATGAAATTGTATTAATTAATTACTGTAGTAATTAATCAAAGTAATTAGTTGTAATAAATGATGATACACAATGAAGGCTATATACTATTGTTACGCTGAATTTAATAACAAAGTTTGCTGACACTTCGAATGAATTTGATTAAAATTTAACCTTAATCTTAGAATATAATTACCAGTCGATTCTTGTTGTTAGAACATTCGAAAAGAAATAAACCCACATTTCTTGAAATAGAGCTACTGATCGTAAGTCGAGTTTTTGCGAGCATACACGAATTCCGATATCGATATGGCTCCTGCGGATTGTTTTACTGGGTCATATTTGAGGCTTTGTTTCAAAGCCGATGAAAACTATGTACCTTCTAACTATCAATGAGAAATCGGAAAAACGCATATACGCGCGTACGAGGCATGTTCTTCTCTGGAGATTATTATAGTTCTCGAGTATTGGTTTCTAAGGGTCTTGAAAAGCGGAGCATATTGCATTTTAGGTTAGATGTACATGGCTAAGTTAGGTTAGGTTAGTATAATGCAGTATATATTAGCCGAGTGAACTTCCAACTACGCTTAATAATGTAGCAAAATCATTGACAGAAGTTATTTTGTAATTATGATTTTGTAAATATCTTTGTTTAGAAAATCATAACAATAACAATATAAATATAAATTAGATGTAATTTGAGTCGTTTATATAAATATGTTTTGATTTATTATAATTTTCATAATTTAACAATAATTATATTATGTCATTCTTTAAAGTTGAAGTGAAATGATTATTTATTATTTAATTCGGTTCTAATTTTATTTCGTACGTGTTTATGTATTACAATAAAATATTTGTTTTCTGTATGTTAGATAACAAAATACTAAAGAATGGATACACGTGAAAACATCGATCGAAATAACGAATGTAAAAAAAGAAACAATAGTGTTAGTTAACAATTATGCGACATATATATAATTTACACGAAATTGCTTAAATCAAAAGAAGTGAACGCTTAAACAATTGTGCACTTCTCATTCGTCATTTTCTTTTTCATCATAAAAGCTCGTAAAATAAGTCGTTGAAGAATTTATGTTTTGCTGTAAGATAAGTTTTTGATGTTATGTTTATTAGAATGGATTTTTCAGACATAAAGAATTTGATGACATCAGAATTAAAATTGCAAATGGAATATAAAATTCAAAGTGTTTTAAAATTAAATCTTCTCTGCCAGTGCATTAAAACGATGTTTAATATTTTAAATAACAGTTTAAATAAATACAACTTTACTTCAGAAGATATTCGAATAATTAATATTCGCAATAAAATAAATTAAGGAAATTAATACAGATAATTCAGGAACTGCACTGATAGTAATGAAGTAGGAAAAATTACTGTTTAAAACACTAATTTGACCTAACCTACGGTTAAAATTGATTGTTTTTAATAGACAAAATGACTGGATTATATTAATATGTTACTGTTAAAAACAGTAATCTTTCATACTTGTATTTAGACTACTAGATATATATCTTTGGATCTTATAAAGAAATTATCTAGATATTACTAAATATATATTACTAGATAGTAGATAAATAAATTATCATTATAATCGTAAAATTAGTAATAATAATGAATATTTTATACAATTATTAATATAATTATTTTCAATATCTAAAATTCTGATGAATTGTATTTCATGATAATTAACAGAAATGATTGGACAAAAATTTTCTTTGTAAGATTCACTTGATGAATCTCATTCTTCCGCAGGCATCATCTGCATGAACAATTAATTAGCTCTGTAAATGAGTTCCAAAATAACAATAACCTAAAAGAAGCGTGGAATAATAAAGTCAAAGAATCGCGCAGGCGTGCAAAGATTTTTCCATGCAATTGACTGAAATATTTAAATGAAAAGAAAAAGATTCAAGTTTATGAGTGCTCAGGGATATGAGTTTTCAAGTGCGGCAGAGTGTAATGCGACGAGAAGTGAGTATAATTAGATTCCAAGTTGTAAACAAGGATAGCGCACGTGTGGTGGGACAGTAGATAAAGGGATCTGGTAGGATGTATTTTCAATTGGCGACAAAACGGACGTCTCGACTTAATTAAAGGTTGTTTATGGCATACACACTATTTCGACTCGCGAAGAAACACTAGACTACTTGTTCATAAATCATTATTACGGTGCGCGCGCGCGTTTTACAGGAATTCCAGACAGACTCTTTTTAATTATCCGACTGAAGGACGACACGACGTTATTTCCATCCGTTCGCGCAAACACCTGAGGAAGCAGTTTTACTTACTAATTTGACAATTTGTTTTTAAAATGGATGTGATAACCTAAAAGTCTGGAAAAAAAACTACAAGTCGAGATGAGGAATATTATCATTTGGAACAAGTGGTTTAATGCAGTTGCGGATTAAGAAAAGTGTTTTAGATATATATAGAGATCGGTTTTATATGTGTTTGTGAGTTAAACAAATTAAAAATCGTGCTGTTATGTAATTATCGATCGACATAAGGTTTATGTTTTATAAATCTAATATGTGCTGTTTCTTGTTTTAATACGTCAAGAAAATTGAGTGGTTGGAGCAAACATTTGACATCGTAAAATTTTATTGTTTCTCGTTGTATCGGCAAAGTTGTGTAAATCTACGGGATTTAATTAATATATGACATGAACATAAATTATTCGTTAATATTAAGCATGAAATAAACTTGTACTGTCACACAATTTATACTTTAATATATTACACTCAACGTACAAATTATCCAATTAATTATACCATAAATTAATCCAATTATATAATACTCGTGAAGAATTATGTTTTGGGTTAATTTTAATTTTGTTTAATTTTTAATATATGTTGAGTAAAATGTTGAGGTTTTTATATTGCTCCTTGTAATGCAATTTCGGACACAAATTGTTGTCAAAATTGAGATCAATGCATATATTGATATACAAAATGATGTCGTAAAATGTTGACAGAGTTGTAAATTAAACGTTTCAATAGAGAAACAAAGAAATGACAAAAATCCATAAACCACGAGACACTCCAACTTTATTCGCACCGTCAAAATTCAGTCAACATAGTTTTCTATTTTATTATCATCTATCGTAAAATAACTCGAAATCGGTTTAAAATATTCGTGCTTGATATAATATAACTTTATGGTCTCGGCGCATACGAAATTTATTTCCTAATTTCAGAACAGGCGGTCGATACGGAAATACGGTCAATTATCAACTTTCCTACCATAATTAAATTAATTATTAATATATGCAACCAATAGGTCTTCTTTCCCCATACACACATTTATATATATATATATATATATATACATATATATATAAACTGCAGAATCACGTGTTGTATATCACGTTTTCAGTATAAAGTAATAATATTTTGAATCTCAATTAAAGATGATTAAAAATACGAAGTAATTAAAACATTCATTATTTTCTTGGCCGAAAATAGAAACATAATTGCTGCGCGAATGCGCAAGCCGCAGTACTCCGAAATTGTGTAAAATATACGTGTACGGAAACGAATAAACGTTGTTTAAATATTTAACGTTCAAAATACGCGAGATACGAAAAACAAGTGGATTTCAATTTTATGGTGTTAAATAATATCAATAATCATTATTTTAATTAAACCATTTTCTTCACAATAAAACGACGCTTTCATCGTATTCTCTACACATAAATAAATTTGTACTTCGTGACCCACTGACGCGCCCGAAATTGACCAATCCCTTATTGAAAATTTGCAGAAGAGGTCGCGTGCCCCAAGAACGCATCCTGCCTAATTTTGTAATTAAGGCCAATTTTTTTTCGATAGAATATTTTTCTTCATCTTCGTTCCAATGAAGTTTGAACTCAGTATAACAGGATTAATTGACATAGATGCTAAAAAAATCAAAAAACAAAAAAACGTTATTTAAATACAATAATTAAATTTTGGATGGACTGCAAAATTTGGATTTTTGGAGTTACGAAAAACAAACAGAAAGAATTCGTTTTATTACACTATCTTGTCGTACGTTAAAGTTTCGCGTAAAGATAAAATCAATAAGCATAGGTTCGGTAAAAAAAAAAAAATTCGGTAGTATACGTGTAATGCGATTAAAGTACTTTTTAATGCAAGAACTATGTCAACTGTAAGTTGCTGTAAACAGATGTCAAAGTAGTACTTAGGTAACGCGAAGCACCAATTTGAAAAGAGAGCACGAACGCGTGCCGCGGCGGTTTCTATTTTTGTAAACCGACATCGCTCGGATACAACTTGGCGCTACGTCATCGCGGAGCAATGTACTTCTCATGACGTCACGCAAAAGCACAGCGTCATCGACCAATTGGACGAAGCCATTAACCTATTAACCACTCATGCCTACAGCCGATGTTTCGCCACCGCCACTTTTCCTTTCCGCGTGTCCTCACTAATATTGATGACGTCAAGTTACATAAGAAAGTTTCACCATTAAGGGATGTGCCAATTTTTCTGGTTCCGTTTGTTTTTTAACTGCGGCGTTCAATATCAGCTGATTCGAGTCTTTAGTCGCGGGCATATATGGATTCGCGTCGGTATTGGTAGATATTTGTATATAGGGATAATAATTTTAAACTATCCTTATATTTGTTTCAATGTATTTGCATTTTAAGATGGAAATTTCGAATTTATAAAAAAATAATAATTTTGTGTGAAGAAATCATTATTTAATTGTTAATTTAACATTAAGAGGTTTTTTAAAAAAATATTTGCAAACAAACTTTTTTTATGTTTATTTTCGATTTCATTTATTTTTTTTACACTTTTTTACAGTTCTTTTTCATATTTAATATGGAATATGCCGTTATTGTAAACTTCTTGTTTACAACAATCTTAAGAATATCTCACTTGCAATTTCGAATCTATGCCAGTTAAAATAATGATCATCATCTACCCATACAGACGTGACAAGACTTAGTCAATAAGGTGTTGAAAAAACATAGTACGTTCTGAATCGAAGTGGGATTTACTTACCGGGCGGGTATCAATTTCATTAATCAGTGGATACACGGTGAAAAGTGGAGAAAATGTGATAAAAATCCGAGATAAATGTGGATTAAGGAGCTACTTAGGAAGTACTACTAAGTAATGTTAAGAGAGATTATTAGTCTGGAGGGAAGTGCTTGAAAAAATTCTATGTATGCACAAATAGTCAATTCTAATATTGCAGATTTGTAAGTGCGTTCTAGTGCTACTGTAGATACGGTTTGCATTCAAGAAGGAAATCCTAAAACACGTTTACCGTGAGTGCACTGAACTCGTGCAGTTGGCACATAAATAATTGGACAGGACTACACTTAAGACGTCTTCACTAAAAGAGATTAAACTTAAACAATTTGTCAAGTTATATTAATATACTTATATATATAGTCTTAATACACACTGACAAAAATAATATTACAAATTTGACCAAACTATAGATAATGAAAGGCGGAAAAGTGAGGAAAAATGTAAATAAACATTAGACAATATCATGGTATTTACCAATTATTTGGTAATATTTGTTATATTTTTAGAATTTTCTGACCGTAATTTATCATATTATTTATATTTTTGCCTATTTTTCCTACTTTTATTATCTAATATTGTAAAATTTGTAAGATTATTTTTTTCAGTGCACAAATATTGTATTTAAAGATATAAATAAAAACAAACTAATAACAGGAAAAAATAGGAATACCAGAGTTGAGAGAAATGTTAATAGGAAAATGTGAATCGGTTTAATTAGGTTTACTATATTTTTTTGCGACATTTTAAATAAATTAAAAATTTCTTTTGCAATGCTAACAAGGTACATTTAAATAAGTAATTGTAGAGTAATCTAAAAACAATGAAGTTTGTTAAACGATTTCAAGTTTATAATAATTTGTTCATAAATTCAATGAAATTATGACAGATCATACCTTTCTGTTACCTTCAGTGACTTTACTACAATTAACTCAGTAATAATACAAATAATAATATAGAACACTGCACCAGTTTAATATGAATTGGCAATTGCGCATACTATATTGCTATGTGCAGAATGCAAATTGTAACTGGACTATTGTGATACTGCGTTGCCTTTATTGTGTGATGCTGTAATTTAATTTCATTAATGAAAAACTTGATTTACTAGTTTGAGATGTGATCCGTAATTAGTTTTTTTTCAAAAAGTGAAGAATGTTACACGTTTTAAGCCCAAACAGTTGTTATATATAAAAAATATTTAAAAATAAAAAAAATAACATAAATTATACTTTTTATAGTATCATTTATGTATTTGATCTTTTGTAGGTTGCCAAAGAAACGATAAATAATTTCATTATAAATAATACAAATAATACATTTATACAATTTTCAATTGTAACTTTGTATACGATATTTTTACAATTCATGTTTTATATTTTTGATTTAACCGAAGTATCGTTGACGCGACAGCACTTTATACATCCACAAGATCATAAAATATATATATATATACGTCCTAAAGAAAACATGATATTCAATAATTTAAGAAAATCATTTTTAACGCAATATAAATGGATTCAATATATGTATGTATAAGGCATTATTTGCCAGTACTTGTATTTATGTATGGAATAAGAAAATTACATATACATGAATATATATTTCTTATAAAATTGCTGACCTATTTTAAAATACAAGAATTAATCATGAAACTGAAAACTGTGTTACTTTAATAAACATCAAAGATTAGTTTTTATATTTCGGTGTAGTGAAAGATGCCCTTCTTCTTTTAGCCAAAGTCACAATACCGTTTAATTGGATTTATCAAACAGATAATGATCTGTAGGAAAAATCATTGTAATAAAGTGGCCCATTTAATCAACTGATTTAAATTTCATTGAATTATTATCTATTGAAATCAACGGGCAAATAAAGTTTAACAAACCCGAACGATATTTAAAACTTGGTAGAAGTAATTCAAGAAACATAGATGAGATCCAATACAAATCAACCGTTGCATTTTATTTATAAAGCCGATTTTATATATATATCACGATGCTATGGTGATTTAAAAAATTAAACGTTGTTATTTTTTGATTTGACGTTTGTAAGTAAAAGTACATAACATGTATTAATATAAATATATATATTATTATATTATACAAATAATTATTTATAAATGTGTTTAGTTTGATTCAATTAATATAATAAATACAACTGTATCTCAATTTGTAGTATGAAAAACTTTTTATATTTTATTTTTATTTTTATAATTTTATATTTTTTGTATATGTGCATTTTATCAAGACTTGTGTCAAAATTGCAATGTCAAAATTGTTTCTTTTAAATATAAAATTTAATTATTATATAAGATATTTATATAATATATTAATTTTATATTAATAGTTATTAAGAGATCTGAATTATCACATATGACGTGACATAATTAGAGATATTTTTTAGTACTCCGAAAACCCGTTTAAGCGCATGCTGTATTCTTGAAATCACGTGTTATACTTACATGCAATTATTTTATAATTGTAAATATTATATTCATAAATATAAATAAATATCGACATCTGAATATATACATCCTAAAATATATATGTTATATAGTAATAATACATAAATTATATTCATCGTTAATTTATATATTTTATTTTAAATTTTGCACAGTTATTATCATGTACTAAAAATCGAGATTATGATATTTTATATAAGTATGAAATAGATAATATAAAAAAAATTATGAACATTTTCTGATACTTTTGTGCAGTACTAAATGGTACTAAAAAGTACAATAAATAATTTCAAAACAACTTTAATTTATGTTACCACACGTAAATACGAAAAAATATAATACAAAAATATAAATAGAAAGTTTTGAAATCTTAAAGAATTGTTATTTCATTGACGTGCGTGCGTGTATTATAAAACTGCAAAAATATTAAAGAAAAAATATTTGAATTTCAGATTATTTTATTCGTAGCCGAATAAAGTTACTAAAAACGTTTGAGGTTCTGTAAAACTTATTCACATTTTTTTAGTTCTGCGAAACGTGAATCGCAAGGTGAATATGTATTTGCATAAAAGTGTATAAATATTCAGGGATGAAATTAAATTCATGTTTGAATGAGACCCCGCGACTCTTTGGTAAATGCGTGCCTTTATACTGTACCTTTTGCAATTCATAATATAACACTTCACTTATAATTATTAAATACAATCGTAATTTTAGATAAAATTGTTAAGTCACGTTTTATAAATAATTATATTAAATTGCAGTAAATCTAACAAATATAACAAACGTCGTTTGGTCCCAAGTACATTTATCTTAATAAAAAAATGTTGACAAATTTTGTTTCGCGCGTACAAAAATATTAGGAAATAAAGACTCAAAAACTTTTATCGCCGATTAACAACTTTGCATGCTTTTTTAAGCTTTTAACCATTATTTAAACATGTTTTATGTACTTACAATTATTCCACTTTAAATTATACGTTTAAAATAATAATACATTGTTTTGTTAATATTTCGCATTCTGTCGAGAATGAAAATATTAATTTTATAATGCATCATTCTGGCTATCACAACTTGTTGCTTTACTGTTTTCGTTGTACGTAGTAGGAAGTAAGACATAGTCATATCATCAGAAGCAACTAGTGTCAATTTGGATGAACAAAAGAGTCGAAGGCCGTCGAGTTTCCATATCTTGATAGCTATATATAAAATCGATCCAATCGATCATATTGTATTATCTTTTCATGTAGCACTTGTGCAACCTATTTAAAAAAAATACACGGCATTTTTCCTAAGATTTGGATCATATAATTAAGTCTTCAATGAACAGCAGCGACATTTCTAGTGAATTTGATGATGTATTATTATGCATCATTACGTTTTGATTATTATGCAACTTACTTTATTATATAACTTTTAAATAAAGTATTCAGTAACTTGAAAAGTTACGGATAAACAATATTGCGATGCGTGTGTTTTATGTACAAAATAAATACAATTTAGCATAAATTTAATTTATATAAAACAATAAAAATATACCCCAATTATATATATTACATATATCTATATACATCTCTGATATATTTATAAAATTTTATTTACCATCTAAACAACTGAAAATTCTTAATTTATTTTTTATCATCATATACTGTTTTTTTTACAAATGAATTACATTCATATATAATATATGGATTACAGGTGACTTTTATATTACAAATAAAAGTGTTCTCTGTTGAACTTTTAGTCTCAATAAAAGTATTTCACTTCAAATATAAAGCAAAATTATTTTGTTTGATTTATTTCGAAGTCAAAAAAAAGTTAAAAATAGCTCCGCAATGACTAAAACTACTATAATAATGCCGCAAACTTTCAGCTATTACTTTTAAAGTATTTAAGCAAGTTTTGTTTTGCAAATTAAGGTTTAAGGAATGAATTTATAAGTGTTTTCTATGTTCGTGATTATAACCTTGTTAGGAATTCATTATTAGCCGTGCTCGGGGCGGTAACGATTTCTCGTCCGATATTACCGTTCAATCGAATTCGCTATTATGGTTTTTGCATTGCAATTTTATTTTCAATATTCCCGTAGTGCGATTATCCGAAATTATAACCTTTCCCGATGCGTAACAAAATTATCGTACAGCGCTATAAGTGGCAAAATTTATAACGTTGTCAACTATAACTATATTCATTATGAATATAGATATACATTACAGGGTTATGTAGTTTGACAGTTATGTATTTTGTCACTCACCCATATATATATATATATATATATATATATATTAGATGCGCAGTAACTAATTGTAAAATTATATGCGATATATTTGATCGGCGATTATGTTACAAAAAATGACATTTACCAAAAGTCACGCCTACATTAGAAAGTGAAATCATCGGCTGTTTACTTTATCAATTGTTTTCACAAGTAAGAAAAAAATATTGCGTGATTTGTTAAATCGATCACGTTAGTTTTTCTTAAGCGACATTGAGCTGTACACAGTCTAGACATAATTGAAACTTTTTGCCTGCTAAATTGGTTCTATTAAACATTTTATAAATAATAACATATAAATATAAACAAATATCAAAATAATATAAATGTTAAAACCAAGTTCAACAAGGTTTTTCTTTCTTTTCTGCTTTTCTATTACAATATCACACGCTCGTTTTGCACCTGAATTAACAAATTCATTTGCGTTATGCATTAACGAAATACGCAGGATATATATTAATTTATATCCGTTTAATTAAATAATTTATCGTATAATACGTGGGAAGCTGAATACAGCGTGAAATGCTTCGGTGGTAATGTTTGATTTAAAAATGTAATTTAATAATTATAAACATGAATATGCTTTTATTGCAAAGTCATGAAATACGCGGCAAGACCATTGTAAATAATTAATACGCATCTATATATATAAATGTATAATTCGTGCAATAAATTAATTCATGCACGAATTTCACGCAAAAATTATGTTTATAATTTGAATTGCGATCGCTAATCTTAACAATAACGTTTAAACTAACCCGGATTCGGAATCGTCGTCCCTGTTTGCCTCCGCCAGTTAGTTTTCAATTGCGCGATAATAAAATGTACAAAATAGTTTAAGCCGCGATAATTATTGATTGGATTGTTATTATTACGGTTTGATGTTCTGAATGACAGCCAATTATGTAATAGACCGATCGTCTAAGTCTAGACGTCGTAAATATTTGCTTGGAAGCATCGGTTAACTGAATTATTGACAACCAATACCCGTAACCAGATGCACTTATTACTGTATAATATATACGTATATATAATTGCGCGTGTTAAAATTCATCGGCGTCGGAAACGATTATTCAAGCCGCATTTTGATTTCGCAATTAAATGAATCATTAGTAAAAAGGCTTTCAATAAATTCGAACGTTTCAATATTTCTAATAACCGGTCGCGCTTCGTAAATATGCGAAAACTATTACTCATAGCATCGCAAGGTCATTCAAGTGTTCGATTTGTACTATGTCACGTTCTTATATTTATTCTGACAGCAGATGATATCTACATCGTTTACCCGGTTGCGTATGTATGAAAACGAAATGAAAAACGTTTCATTTTGTCACGTTCGTCAATTTCGTTTAAATATTCACATAAATAAGTCATCGCGAGCGGTGCGCAAAAAATTGCGAGAAAAAAAAAAAAGATCCGTCCGCGGTGAGCACTTACGTGATGTATAGCGACAAGCGCGCAATAACCAATTACGGCCGTGAAATGGCAAGCGCGATACAATTTTTCACTCGCAAAGATTTATTGCGCTTTATTAAGTTAATCGGTCGCGGCGATTGGCTATTTTCGTGTTCTCAAAAATATATAAGGATGCGCATTTTGCAACGGGCCGTACGCGAATCTCTATTAATACGGTTTGATTCGGAGTACGCCGCGCGGCTATAATTAAAGTTGTATAACGAATTAAATTCAAGGTCACGCGCGATTAGACTCAAATTCATGAAAAATTATTTTATTTAATGTGGCGAAAATCGTTCGGCTATCACAAGCGGTAATGCGCCAAGGCCTCTAATGTTCAACAGAATAATTCCGTATTCTGGTTCAAGGTGGCGCGTACTACAATGTCTATAATTGTAATATCCGTGTATTAAGCTCGATCGCTTATATATGCTTTTGCGCTGGAATCCTCAGATTTAGGATGCCGATTCGTAATTTGAAACGTAATTTCTTATAGGGAATGAAACGCGCCCAATACGACGTCACGTGGTTTTTGTTTTTATTCAAAGGATTGATAAACGCGCGGTTCGATAATTGGTGACGAACGAAAACCGTAACAATAATAACGATATGTTATGGAAAATGGAAGAAAAAAATTTGCCGTTAAAAAAAGTTTATTTGAACTACTTTGACCCAATAACTTTTCATCTCAATTACTTACCGAACTTCTTTCTTGCGGATGTCCTTGATGTATAGCAACGTATTCGCACGTTACTTGTATCACTTCTATATACGAATTTATGCATGATTTATAATTATAATATAACGTATAACAAATACGAGCGAAGTAGGTATGAATGAACTTTATAATAAAAATATTGAGTTCGACGGGTGTACTTATTCCGAAAGGTATATAGTCCGGCTTTTCAGACATAATTAATTAATAATTAATGCAAAACTTGGTATATTCTGTTGCTCAGAACTCTAAGTCATTGACATACAAAAAGTTTTGTAGTACAAGGCTGTGCGTGAGAATAATTTTTTATCATATATTATGCGAATAGCAGTCGATGAATTAAATTACACCAAACTAACGAGCTCGCATTTGAACCGCATCGCGAGATCGGTTTTGCGGTACGGTTCCTTCGACCGTTCCGTGGCAGTTGTCAAAATCGACCGTTCGGATGTGACAAATCTGTATATACGTGGATACAAAATTTTAAGTTTTATTAAGATTAAAATTAGGTAATTAAATTGAACGTAGCTCATTGATTCGTGCGTTGATTAAACAATAGTTTTTCTATAATAAATTTACTACACTCAGAAAAATAAAACGTGAAAAACTACACTGTTTATAAAACTAATTTAGGGCCATGTGATACAAATTGATCAAAAATTTACTGTTTTTAACACTATTATATTATTATAATGATTATCTGTGTAATTAACTTGATTTTTTTTTGTTAAAAACACTAAATTTTGACGATTTGTATCATATGGCCCCAAATTAGTATTACAAACAGTAATTTTTCATACTCATTTTCAAACAAGTTGTCGGAAATTGGCGAAAGTCAAACGGGCTTAATGAAACGAGTTGTCGTTTTAAAAGAGTTTACGAAACAATAGCCACACCGGAGTGAACATAAATGTTAAGCTTTATCCCTATGTATAAGCACAGCGGTTTATGCGATTTCGAGACTGAAATCGAGTTATTTGTTCGCAGGAACCAAATTTCTTTGCAGCGAAGTGATAGCACTGATAAGAAGCGAGGTAGACGATATCTGTTTGCAAATCATTAACTTCGAAGATTTAAGCGCCCAGCCTGCCCCGCCACCTACTATCCCGCCACCAAGTCAAACCAACAACAGGCTCGCTACTCGCTGTGAGTATCTTGCTTATTTTTATTACAAATTCAATATTATCTTGTCTTAAAATAGTACCTTATGTGTGTATAAATATGCGTCTTTTAGAATATATATACTCATAAACCGCGAGGGTAGATTAAATTTAAAACGTAATCATAAAAGTAAGGAGATATATATTCTGAGCGGCAATAATAATTTTTATACCAGAATCAAAATCAATATTCAAAATTATTGTTATTCAATTTCTGGATTTCGTGGAAAATACTACGATGCAGGAAGGATCATCTTTCGTCGTGGATTCGATAAATTTCAATTTTTCATGGAGCATTTTTGGTCTTTTAGAATTTGTCAAATGATAGGAATTGCAAATACTAAGACGTTGGAATGATGTTAAAATTAATCATATCGGAATTTAAAATGTTGTATTAATTTTTTTGATTAATTATAATTTTAAATCCAACTACATTATAAAATAATAAAATACTTGGTTTACTCCTATATTGTATTATATTTAACTTAATAAATTATATATAGCAATTTAGCGAATAATTTAAAATGTGTAACTTGAATTATATAATTAATACATTAGACTATAATATATATAATTCAGTATGTAAACAGTTCAATCTAACAGAATGTTATAGTTTATGGTTTTGTTTCGATGTGTAATATGCATCTACATTTTATAATTGTACAAGAGCACGTCAATGTTAATTGATATATAATATTTTCTACTCCGAACCGAACGAGTATAATATTTATCCAGAATGCAAGATATTTGGACACACTTTTGCGCGATATACTTAAATATGACGGCAATATTGTGTAAATGCAATATATATTTGACGATACGAAAATGTAATACTCAATGACAAATGCGGATATAGACGTTTTATTGTAAAGATATGATTTATTTTTGATGACATACAAAGATATGCTGCCATTATCCAAATTATTGGTATCTATATTTAGATAACGAAACGTCCAATAATTATATTTTAATTGCAATAAATATGCCAAATCATTGTAATAAATCTATACAAATTGTAATAAAAAAACTCAAACGAAAACAGACCTTTTTATACGGTTATTTATAACGATCGTTCGAAATAAGTAAACGAAACACACATGCTCTTCGTGATAACAATTCAAGCCATAAGCTTTTAATACACACCAACAAATGATTGAAAACAATCGCATTATAAATCACAGCGCCGTTCAGCTGCAAACAATTACGAGCCACAACTGTAATCGCAGAAATGGTATTCGCGAAAGTCACTTGCAACGCCAATAACAATCGATCAGTCAGTCATTTCAAAAACGACAAATGCTGCAACGCGGCGTGCACCGTTCGTTCGACCGTAGAAATTTCCCGCGCGCCCCAATCGAGCGCTTTCCAAAAAAAATCACAGATAATTCTCGTCGCGTTCACTCGCTCGCGCCTAAAACTTCTTCCGTTTGCTGACTTCCAGCCACACCTTGTTGTGCGACATCACAATGAAACTGTTCGTCGCCAGTTTCATCGGGCTGACGGTCTTGTCGCTCGGTTTGAACGAGACCCGCGACAGCAGATGGAACACGAGCAGTTTCATCTCGATCATGGCCAGTCGGCCGCCGATGCAGATGCGCCTGCCGATCCCGAAGGGCATGTAATAGCCGCAATCGGAGTTGATGGATTTGTCGAGGAAGCGATCCGGGTCGAACTTTTCCGGGTCGGGGAAGTACTGCGGGTCGTGTTGCAGCGCGTAACATGGGAAGTACACCGTGGACCCGGTCTCGACCGTCAGACTCGGGTACCCGGGCATCGACGGGGGCAGCTCGAACGTCTTCGTGCACATCCTTTCCAAATAAGGAACCGGCGGGTACATCCGTCCGATCTCGTTCAGCACGCACTCCAGGTAGGTCATTTCCTGGATGTTCTCGTAGGTCGGCTTGCCGTTGGTCCTCTCGTAAACCGCGTCCACCTCGGCCAGCAGCTTGTCCTGCACCTCCGGATGGGTGGCCAGCATGTGGAAGGTGGTGCTGAGGAAGGACGAGGTGGTATCGAATCCGCCGAAGAAGAAGATGAACGTCTGAGACATGATGTCGTGCATGGTGACCTTCACCTTGGAGTCGGCTTTCCTCGAGGCGTTCACCATCACCTGCAGCATGTCCGAGTTGACGATGTTGTGCTTGTCCCGCTCGGCGATGGTGTTCTTGATGACGGAGGTGAAGAAGTCGGTCGCGGCTTTGGTGAACAGCGGGATGCGGAAGGTCTTGGTCACCCAGGGGAAGTTCTTCAGCAGGAAGAACCGCATGGACAGGGGCCCGTCGAAGGCGAATATCTGTCTGCCGGTGCTGTAGATCTCGTTGTTCGGGTTGTTCACGGAGTCGATGTTGATGCCGAACGCGTACTTGCAGATGATGTCGTTGGTGTAGCGCGCGGCGAACTCCTTCATCTCGAAGAGCGTCATACCCTTCTCGATGTTATCCGCCAAGTTGTCCGAGAAGCTCTCGGCGCAGGTGGAGATGATCTCGAACATCTGCTTGAGCTTGCTGGACGTGAACGCGGGCGAGAGCAGGCCCCGCATGTCCCGCCATTTGTCACCCCGCAATGAGAACAGCGCGTTCACGAACAGCTTGTCCACCTCCGTGGTGAAACCGTAGTGGTCGGAGAAGCTGTCGAAGTTCTTGATGGCGATCTGCTTGATCAGGTCCGGGTCCCGAATCACGACGATCGGCGTGTTGCAGTCGAACATGCCGAAGTACTTCGCGTCCGGGAACTGGTAGTAGTACTTTTCGAGCAACTCGCCGATCTGGGTCTTTTGGAAGAGCGTCGGGGCGATGTTTCCGATGACGGGCAATCCCGGCAAATAGGGGATGCCGGCGCGCTCGAACGTTTTCAGATTCTTCCATAGCGAGTAGATGTACGCGCACACACAGACGACGCCCGTCGTCAACAGAATCGTGAAAACGTCCATCTCCGGAAATGGCGACAGGCGAAGTGATCGGCGAAGTATCTCGATGCTCGTTAGTATAAGCGCTGCGACGTGAACGTTTTATCCCCTCTCGAGGCTCGCCGCTTCGTCGTCGCGACCATTTCAATAATTGCGTGACACAGTTAAAGGAGATAATGGTCATCGCGAACTTTGAAATATGCTAAAACACTGTGCAAAAATGCACGCGGAAAAATACACAACAAAAACAAGGATGAATCTGCGAATTTTAACTATATGCGCCACGCTGACATTCAAAGTGGCTATTAATAATCGCAATCGTTCGTCCATTTTTGTTTTGCAATTTTTGCGCGGATTCGCGCAATGAATAATCCTCGCGAGCAAATCAAATTCGTGGTCAGGAGTTCGTTGGTGGTCAATTGACGGGTTACTGGTTTTGGACGGTAGTGCATTTGTAGTCAATGTTTCAGAAGTTCGTATTAGATTTATAAACGTCGTAGAATTAATTAGTCATTGACAAATTTGTTAAAAAAATAGAAAAACAATTAACAAAAAAGAAAATAAAAAAAACGGTTTGCGAAATTGGTGCGTGGGCTTGATGTTAGAACGGATGGAAATGCGAGCGAATTAAAATGACGAGAAAAAAATGCATTTGAAAACAATTAAGCGCGATAAATAATACAATACGCGAGGTGTATTTGTCATTTGCGTTTTATGAATTGCGGTAATGAAGTAAACAAATGTAATCTCTATTCTAAACATCGCGTTTCTGAACATCATTTGAAACTCATTTTTACGAGAATACCAATCCATTTAAACACTGATCACGTTTAGACGTATAATTTTCTAATTTGCTTTGTCTTTCGCATGGTATCACTGACGGATATTATGAATTAAAAACCAATTTATTACAGTTATACGTTGCTTCTTACGTAAATTCGTGATCTGCAATTTGTCGTGCTATTCACTTTGAAAAATGGTTAACTATGAAACGAATGCACATAATCAATTTGAATTATAAAAAATGCGAAGATGAAATAGAACAATGAAAGCAAAATGATACAATTCAGAATGATACGTAACTTTTTTCGGACGTTTGGTTGGGTAACGTTTTTAGACGACATTGTGTAGTGTAATTACAGAACGCGAAGCACGTAAATTGTAGTTATTGATTGATCTAAGGAAACTAACGCAGACGTTGAAAAGCGTTTTTTTTATGCGAGAAACTGCAATTGCAGTAAAATGTCGTCATGGTCAATGGCAACCAAAGTTATAACGATTAGAAAGATCATATTGATTGCAGCGGGAATAGTTAACTAGTATTTACGATGAATGTTAGCGTTTCGTAAATCGTATTCAAGCACGGATAAGAAAGTAACAAAATTGTTATTATCATTGATTGTCATTCGTTACGTATATATCTTTAAATGCGGATTTTTTACTTACTTATATTATTATTAACTCACTAATTACGTATTTATGCAAATTATGCTATAAAATTGGTGTATCGTTTGAGATAAACTTCAGAATATCACATTTCTCAGAGATAAAGATAATTTTGAACAACACTCACATTTTTGTACCTAGTTTCAACTACATAGCTTTAAATGAAATACTTGAAGTGTGGTGGTATTCAAAATAACTGGATTGTAAATAAATTTTATCGCGTGTATTTAATTAAATCTGAAATAAGTACAAAGCAAAGCGTTAATGAAAAACGCTTAATTATGTTTAAGTCTGCGCATCAAAAATAATACCAACGCGCGATTTGATTAATAAATAAACATTGATTCTTATTTGTAACATCATAATGTATTTGAACTCGCAACGCAGATAAGCCTAATTCTGATAACCCTTTCGCTTTTTAAAGCATTATTTTATATGTTTGTCTAAAGTAGAACTCAGCGTTTGTAATTTATTACTCGATAATAATATAATACTGAACGATAGATATCGGTTCGAATATGCAGTTTTCACTGATTTATATATTCATATTCATGTATAATATTCAGTCATTTGTTTACGAAATATGTCGTATTATCTTTAAATTTAATTTTAACCATTTGAAATAGAATTCAAAAATTAATATTCTTCGCAAGTTCTTTGAATAATAGTAAACAAACAAGCGGTTTTATAAAAACGATTACTAATTATCCGAGCAGTGTATTGAACATAAAACCATTTACATTTTTAATCATCGTAATCTATGTTTGTAGTTGTTTGATTAACATAATGTATTTAAAATTGCGATAAATAATCAATCAATGATATAATTGCAATTTTTGCTATATTTTCTAATGCTGTAGACAATTCGTATTTCATCAATCATTTTCATTAATGCAATCATGATTTGCAATAGGTGCATCTGACAAATACGTAACTGATGAATAGCGCACGTATCGCGTATTTATATCATGATGCTAATGACGTGTAAAGTGTGATGTAGAAAGTGAGAAATTAAAGAGCAAGATTTTGCAGAAACAATTATAGACAGAATGTGGCAATTTATATCGCACTCGATGTTGTGGACAAAACGCAAAAAAAAAAATTTGCATGATTTACTTTTTGCATTTATATATATATATCTATTTTTTATCAGTTATGTAAGATTATTATTATCCCGCTTTGTCAATTATCTGCTTAAAAGTACAGTAATAAATCTTATCTAATTGAATTTATTAACATGAATTGTATGTATAAATATTAATAATGTTTGTAATAAAGCATTGTTAGTTTATTTGTTTATAATTTTATAATTTAATTCACGTAAAATTGGTCATTTTTTACAATTTTAATTATTTATTATTTATTTGTGATAATCATAAAAGACACTTTTGTGTTTTTTACCTTGCTCTAAAATTGCGGTGAACGTAAAGAAGAATTAATTATTGTGTAGACAACGATAAGGCCGAAATAATAACATTTTAGTAACACGAAATATAGCAC
>JABFQC010000500.1:0-26650 GCA_022817085.1 Psilanteris sp. ZL-2020
GGTTGAGAGGAACCAGCTAAGCCGAAATAGCTTACCGCGACCGCGACAACCACATTCGAGGTAAAATGAATATAACGAATAAGTGTAAGAGGCGAATTTGTGTCAGAATTAAAAACTATAATAGAGCAATCTGATGTAATTCGAAATTGCGTTTATTATTCTAAATTGTTATTAAAACAACTGAAAGATAATTATGCTTATTACATTGAGTTGAATACGCGTTAAACATATACATTTTACGAAATTATTTTCCTATGGAACAAACTCACACAAATGAACAATAATGAAATCTGGATTAATTTCTTGAAATAATATTCTTGGCTAAAGATAATTATTTAGTCAAATTACAAAAGCATTTACATGTGCATTTTAACATTTTTAAAATTATATACGTGTGTTCGGTTTAATATAAGTACAATTTGAAATATTTTTGAAAATCATGAATAAATACTTCGAGTAAACTTATGTTGAACGGATTACAAAATATGAATACCAAATGCTAATATAATATCAAATAAAATGTTAAAAATATTTAACTATATAATATTTTCAAATATTACAAATGTAAGTAATTTAAATATTTAAAAATAAAATTTGTTACTGCTTGATTTCATTTATTCGATACAATTTTTTATTCATGTATATTATGTTGATTATACTACTCTTTTTGAAAGACAAACCTTAAACAAATTTGCAATTAAAATATCATTACGCATTTATATTTATCTAAATTTACTTACTGTGGTAAGAATACAAAATTTCGTTTGGATTCAAACCAATCTCATCTTTGACAATTGAATTGATTGACTTCAATTTATTAAATTAACTGCCCGCGTGAAATAATAAAGCAAATGAACAGCACCGAGACAAATCTAAAAAATCAATTAAAATGTATGTAGCCACGCGATATCGAGGACCTAGTCGGTACATTGATAACGACAATCTGCCCGAATACTGATAAACCATCTAAACTTAACCATGTTTGGTTGAAGTAAATTGTGTTATACCTGGTTGTTGGAATTATAGTTGATCCGGCTACAGATTTATTAGCTGCTCCTAATAATCACATTCATTTTGTCATACATTCGATGATGCTACCAAAATCAATAATTAAGCTTTACTAATTCCTCGTAGACACGGTTAAAGAAATTAACAACAAACAATTATAGTTCAAAATAAGCTCATATAAGTTTATGTTATACATGAGCTTATGTTAGTTAATGTAAATAATTACAATATTCCACAAAATTGTTCAAAATAATAAAATTAAATCTGAACGTAGACTCAGATTTTAATAAGATTTAATTTTGATTTTGTTCTCATATTCTTTATTTTAAATCGAATGCCTTTAACAACATTTAAACATTACATATGTTCGGTATTCGTAACATCAAAAATAAAAATTAACTCAAAACTATATTGAACTGGCTGAATTTTGGAGATACATACGTATATAGTACATGCTATTAAGTTTTTTTGTTAGAAACACAATTTGGCGCTGCAATTCTATCGCTATCATCTCCAAGTCAATTCTGATGCCAGAGTCAATCAACATCATCCATAGTTGCGGCATTGTAACTACAATTGACAGTGTTTCTCCGACAAATCTAATTACAAATGCAGATGATAACGACCGAAAGTCCAGTATTTGTCGACTGACACTCTGTTATATAGTTGAGTTTTAAATACTCTTTTACCCTCCTGATAAGAACACGTATTAATTGAATTACTTTGCTATCAAGTCTACATTTGGAAATTGAAATACTAAAATCAATAACGCAAAAGCATGGGATCAAATCAAGTTTTCGGGATCTCTCATGTAAATATACAATGATAAAAAGAAGTTTATTTTCAACATCTAGCATTAGAATCATATTTTACAAGTCTCGATATTCGGCTTATCAGCAATCCATAATTTTTAATTCCGCTTCAACTTACGAACTACTTTATATATCACTATATAGATACTAATAATACACAGCAAGCTTTTAGTATAGCGACACAGACATGAAAATAATATATCGAACAGTATTCTTTCTGCAACTTCTGCTTTTTACGTCTTACGTCACGTAAGTTTTTGTTGCTAACTGATATCAATTCATCGTTCAACGTTAAACGACAGAAAATTGTTTATTTATTTTTGTCCGCTTTTATTCTGAAAACAGATTATGGTGAAGTCATAAATCCAAAATTCATTAAAATCGCTACAGATGTATCATGGATATTCATATTATTTTTATACTATAAAACTGCACTGAAAAATGATTTAAAACAATCGCAATATGAATAAATAAAAATGAGATATGAATCTTTAAAATGACTTCAAAAATGACTTTGCGTCTGATCGAAAGTACTACATAATTGGAATAAATTAATATGTATTTTGTCAATTCCAATTTGTAATATTAAATTATCGAAAGTATCTCAGTTACATTATTTTTATTGCCAGTTTTTAAATACACTTTTTGCTCGATGTATTATTCGCTATACGATTGAATAATTTATTTTAATGAAATCATATTTTTTTATTTTACAGTTTATTTTGCGCCGCAAAAGATAAGGATAAAAATGGATCAGGCGGAAAAACCGCAGGAGTGGACATGCCATGGAGCACGAAGATCAAATCAGCTTCTAATACAAAAACGTCCATTATTTATGAAACCCATCTGAACTTTATAGAATTCGTGGCGCTTTTTCGTTCGTTCAGTTTACGAGTGAGGAAGGACTTGCGGGATCTGTTTGGTCAACTGGCAATTACGTGTCGAAGTCAAAGCGACGGATCTTTGCATGATTTTAACGCGCGACCCATCGTGCTGCGTCAAACAAGCGACGCAACTTCACAACGAATTGGTAATTAATTTTGCGATTAATATTCATCCGGCGTTTTTTGTACGTATCCTTAATTTAAATCTACTCAACGTTTATTAAACTCGTCCAAAAAGTCATTTTCGGTGGTCCAAATTCAATTCCTTTTATATAATAAAAGGATATTAATTAATTCAGGGATATTAACTTATATTTTTAATCGAATGATTTCCGCTCGCGGTTAATAACGATTGTATCAAGTTAAATACGCGCATTTTATAATTAATGCTTATTCTTTATGTCAGACCGTCGTTATATTGCTTGGACTGTTTTATTAATACGAATTATTATATAAGCGAATTAAATTATTATTATTCCTGTTTTATTTAACGAACTAAACGTAATAATATTGCTAAATTTCGAATTTTAGGTTTATTGACGAGAAACAACTCGGTCGATTGCAATGAATATAAATCAAATGTAAATTTGGAAAAGAAACAGATATTCGACGCGGTCGCAGCAGCGAGCGTGATCAATAATTGTTCCGGAGTTGATACTTCTAAATCTCAAGTAATTACTCTGGCGACTTTCACGAAGTTCCTAGAATCAAGACAACAGGAAAAGCTAACAGATGATGAAATAAAAGCGCTTATAAAGGTAAAAATTCAAATTAATACGTATGTAATAAAAATCTCAGCAGTTCCTTGAGAAAACGTCTCAAAAAATATTGGCGTTCTTTTGCTTGATATTTTATAATTATTTCAGCATTTAGGCAACGTACTTTCGACTCTCGGCAGTGCAAATGTATTTGTTACGGCCGTTGAATCATTGAAATATATTACCTTTAATATTCGGGACGACATATTTTTTTCTCCTACTTTAACGTATGTAATAAACTAAAATCAATCAATAAATAAGACCGAAATGAATCGCAATAAACGTAAATAAAGCAATTTATTTTATATCTGAATATATTTCATCAAAACTTTTATTCTCATATAAATCACGTTATAAATAATAGTTGATTTTATCTTTACAGTTTCATTGGACTATAATGTCTTTAACGAAACATTTAATTTTATCAAACATTTTTCCATTTATATCTTGTTTTTTGCCAAGATGAAACTTTTTTTTTTATTTCGCGAATGTTTAAACGTACTTTTTATTATTTTTCTCTCAGCATAAATGTTCTGATAAAAACTTTCTGGGTTATTCGGGACACTGTCTAAAATGCGCATTTTATAAGGTCATTCATCGATTCTCAACCTTTATAATAGCAAATCCGAAAATCAATTTTATTCTCATCTCTCTTCTAAAACACGATTGCACAGCACAATGTTATTATGCATCTCCGATTGGATTATATCAAATTTGCCAGATTTAATTAACTCGGAGCATAAATTTGATTCGACCGCAAAAGGAGTATCCGAACTTCATATATGCCAATAAACATGTCCAGCCGAAAGTTAATATCCTAACTCGTTTTCCAACTTATAAAGAACGCTGCTGCTTATTTCGAGCGTGATAACGCGATTGGTTTCGAAAAGTTTACAATCGAAATTTCGGACACGCTTGATTCGAAGCATCTTTGACCGCGCGTCTTGTCCCATCCGATATCAAACTCGAATCCCAAATAGTCGTCTGTGTGCCTTGGAAAAATGTCTTCCAAATTATTTAAGCGAATAATTTATATATCATCCGTTTATTTTCTGATTCCAGAGACACGAACCTGATCCAGCACTTCGCACGCAATGGTGCCTATCTTTCGAAGGGTTCGCTCGGTATATGATGGACAAAGACAACTATGCTTTTCTCAATGAATACACGACTCCCGCGGAAACTGAAATGCAACAACCGTTGTCTCATTATTATATTGCTAGTTCTCACAACACGTATTTAACAGGTCATCAGCTGAAAGGCGAATCTTCCGTTCAGTTGTACTCGCAAGTAAGTACAAAGTACATTTTACAATTGAATGGAAATAATTTTCGCCTGACAAATTTATTTATTTTTATTACTGTGCGATTCGTGAAGGTTTTATTTAAAAATTATTTTTTATATAATAATACATACAGATTAAATTGGAGTAAACAGTAATAGACGTTTTCATGTATTATAGTGATTAATAAATTATTATTATTATTATTATTACCAGACTACGAACATTTTCTATTAAAACTTACGGTACCAAAACAGTATTCTGCTGTGATGTTTGTCAACATATAGAAATTAACCCTAAATATAAGAAAGTTGTTTGAATTTCTCTACATTTTTACTGTGTTTTAATGGTAATAATTCTTTGTTGACAAACATTGCATCAAAGTATTGCTTTGGCACAGTAATTTTTAATAGAAATTTTTCTGTTATTATATAAAATATACAGTTTAACTGAGATATGGTAGCAACTTTTAATAAATTATTTCATTTTTTTATATTTTGTGTAATGAATATATTAATTGTTATTAAAATTTGGATTTTTGGAAATTTTGGAAATTATAAAATAATAATAAATTATAAATTTGAATTATAAATTTATAATTAGCCATTTTTAACCTTGCGTTCAATTTGTTTTCAGAAGTGACATGAAAAAGTGCATTCAAACGTAATAAAACTATTTCCAATAATGCTTTAAAGGCGTTAGGAATTTTTAAGTTATTTTTATCAGCAAAAATGTTATTATTATAAGTTTATTAGCAACCATTTAAGAAAGTTTTACAACCACTAACATTATTTTTATTAACTTTAATACTTACTATTTCTTTAACGATATTTTAATACATAATTAAATTTTTCAATTTGTGTAAAACTTACAATTGAAGTTTGAATAATGTTTAAATATTTTCTAAATTTTAAAACATATAATACTTTAAATACAAATTCCGTTAGTAATACTTTAATATGACGTACTTATTTTGAAGTTTTTTACTAGTTCAATTAAACTAGTTAAAGTCGTGACTTAGTTACTTGTTAGTGTCTTATAAATTCTTTTATAAAAAGTCTGTTGTTTCTGTTTCTGAAAAATCTTTTCTGAAAACATATCGTAACCTTTTTTTGTTATAAATTATTCAATTTACAAAACCATGCAAATAACATTTCAAATATAAAGTAATATTTTATAATTAAATTAATGTAGTGCTTTCAATTTCCATTATGAACATTCAAATTTTTATAATATACATATGTATATACATTGTTATTTAATTTAATTAAAGAGTTATGCAAAAAATAATAAATGTAATATATATTTCACGTAGTTTCGTTTAACAATAATAATTATATTATATACAATATATGGAATTATGTGTAATAGATATTCTGAATTTTGATTAATTTTGTTTAATATATATATATTAATTATTGAATATTATTATTATATTATTTATTTATATATTATTATTAATAATAATTATATATAACTTATTATAAAATAACCTTAAATAATATTTAAGGCACGTAAGAATGATATATTATTATTTCATATTAATTCATTTGCTCATCATTAAAAATAACACAGAATGAGAAACGTATTTCTCAATTTGAAAATTATTTGATTAATTATTAAATTTAGTAATTTAAAAATTCAATTATTGAATAAATTGTATGTGTAATCTGAAACAAAATAAAATAACGCGTATAAATCATTTATTACATAAACATACTTTACAATTTGTTATATATAAACCCCTATTTATTAAAAATACAAATATTTCATAAAATCGAGGAATGTATACATTTATTATCTTATAATCACTAAATTGAGTAAAGTTAGTTAATCTGATGTTATAGATTAAAAGTTCAAGTTTGCCTTACAATATTATCCCACGTTATATAGAATATACAATATTCAAATAATGCAAGTTTAACCAAAAAATGGAAACTTAAAAATATATATAAATACTATACAATCCTACAATTAAATAATCAAAATTTCAGCGCTAATAATTTACTATTGTCAAACATATTTAAAATATTTTATTTAATTTACATATCTCATATGCGTAATTAACAAATACACATTTAAATAAAAATATATTATAATTAACAATACACAGTCATTTTAATATATTTCTAATATATTTAAACAATCACCAAAACTACTTACAGAAAGTCGTCGATGACATTGTTTACAATTACCGATTCATTTCACGCGAGTAATGTAAAATTTGATTATAATTTCTGTTTACCGAAAATATAAAAACGTAATATGCCAGCAGTACGAAAAACGCATTATCGCAAACACAAAATGTACTCAAATGATAAACGACTCAATTCACCTACATAATTAATATTCCAGGTACTTCAAACAGGCTGCCGATGCGTGGAGCTCGATTGCTGGGACGGCGACGACGGCTCACCGCTAATTTATCACGGACACACATTCACCACGAAAATCCCATTTCGTTCTGTCGTCGAGGTAATAGAAAAGAGTGCATTCTTGACGTCACCATATCCAGTGATCTTATCGATCGAAAATCACTGCTCGCAAATGCAACAGACTCGCATGGCTCAGATTTTTCAGGTAACCTTTTTTCCTATGTTATTTTTTTTGTTTTTTTTTTTTTTTTTTTTTCTTTTAACCAAACTATTTTTCCGTCCTTTCCGTTGAAAATTGTCTACCGGGATAATTCTAACGAACACCGGCAATTTCTTTTTATTTCCACAGTCGGTCTTCGGGGACAAACTCGTGTCGAAGTACCTATTCGACTCGGACTTCGGCGAGGATCCGCAATTACCATCGCCGTGGCAACTGCGCTACCGCATATTAATAAAGAATAAAAAAATGATCGTCGATCCGACCGGGCCGTTAGCGCAGCCGGTGCTTAATCATCGCGGCAAGATGCTCATGTCCGATCGAGCGTCGTCGATGAAGCAAATGCGAACCGACGCAAGCAGTGCCTCGGTGGTTGAATACTTCAGCGAGGATGACGACGACGAAGATGACGACGACGACGACGACAATGTCGACGGTAAAACTTATTTTCATATCTTATTCGTGGAAACAATGAATAGTCGTTGGAAATTTAACGGCTGGTCGGATGCGCAATCAACGCACCGATTCGAAGAAAAGCTGCGAGACTGTGCGTTGAAATAGAAGCGGTGGCAACAAAATTGAAAGAATAAGGTTTTCTGGTTAATATTAAAAAAGCGCGGTAACGAACGGGGTTGATAATGTTTGGAGTAATGTTGAATCGAATTCGGCACGGACGATGTTTTTGCGAATCCAGCATTCCGAAATAAATGCTTCATGCGTCTCGCGGGGATTAAAAATGCAGTCGAAAAATAATTTCCGAATGGCCCTAAAAGCAAGGGGTCCCAGGACGAAAAGTAAACGTTATATCATGAGTTCGTGCATTTGCTGACGACTTTTATGGCCTTTCAAAGCTGCGAGGAAAAATGTTTCTTGTTCCAAAAGCTTGGTATACGATGAATTTATTGAATGTCAATGTTTTGTTTAACAACAAAAATAATATGTTGTTAAAGGGTATGAAATTGTCGAATCAAAGTGTATATTATTTATTCAAGTGAGATAGATATTTGAAATTAAATTATTATTCGTATAAATCAAATCAAATTATATAATTTCATTGTGGTGTCTTTTGATGTATGACTACATTCAAAATTTTCTACTTAATCAATGTGTTATATAAATTTACTTCAATAAAAATAAACGTGGGTAAATGATGTAAAGTGCATTTTTGTTCCAATTTAAGTTATTTTACTCTGAAAATCGTATTTTATTACGAACGATGTCAATGGGGAGTATAACAATATGATATTGTATCAACTACTACTGTACAACGTAATTATCAATGTGAATATGATAACTTCAGAGTTACTTGTTTCAACCTAAATAATCAGCGTCAGTAGTATTTCAAATTATTATATATCATCATTTTCACGGTTTCTATTTTATTAATTTAAAAATAAATAGATATACCTAAAACTGATTAAAATGGTAATTAATGTGCCGAGTAAATGACACCAAAATAAATATTTGACTTCAAATAATTCTCTAAAATATTATTTATTATAATTTGATCATTTGATTTCAAACTGCGCTAGTAAGACCACATGAAACGCAAATTATCATAACCAACAAAACCTCAACCAGTGTGGTTTGCTCAGAATTTTACCATGTATAAAAACAAAATTTTAAAACTAAGTGAGCCATGACAGTATTCGCTTTGATTATCCTTATGGTATCTCTCAACCCACTTCATTTGGTCGATAGTAAATAAAATTTGCTGAGTGACCAATATTGTTACTGAGTTATGCGTCAGCATATATATATATATATATATAGTTGCTAATGACCTGGTTGGTTAGTGGGTAGAATACATAGTTATGGTTGAGCATTGGAACCAGCATTTATATGATTCTTGAATCAGGTGGGCAGATCAAGGACTCAGATCGACTCAAAAATCTTACTTTGATTTCAAGATAATTAGAGTAAAATTAGTAATAATATTTTAAATCCTGATCATTTTTATACTTTGTATTAAATTAATTATTGTATATGTAATATCACAAGCTTCAATGTAGAATTTATATTTTTCATTACAGAATGTGCCAATTACAATTTTTTAAAAGTTCACTTTATTATAAATTACTTATAATTGAGTTTAGTTGTTAAATTTAATTTTAAACATATTACACAAATGCATATAATATTTATGATTTGTATTTCTAGATTTTTCATTGCATCTTTCGTGTTATTGATTTTCTTCATTTAATAGTTTATTATTTTTTTATGATATCTTTAAGTATATTTAATTACAAAAATTATGATTAAAGTCCGCTTAATTATTAATTACATGTACAGTTAATTATACTTTGTCTGTAGAAATAGATTTATTTTATAGTTTAAATTGAAAAACACAGATATATATTCTAAAATATATCCTTTTAATTTAATTAATTTCAATTATTATAATTAATTGCATTAAATGTGATCCGAATCAGATGTCCCAATCGTTCAATTTAAAATAGATAATTATTAAGGAATATATTTGGTAACAAATCAGCTATATTTTTACATTTTTTTATTATTTATGTTTTATTATAATTAATGTTACTAATTTATTGTTATAAATTTAATTATTAATTTAATTATTATTGCAATTAGTACATTTCTTCTATTATATTTAAACATTAGTATAATTTAATAATAAAATTAATGAATTTTCTAGAAATTAATTTAATAAATTTCGAAATATTTAGTAAATTGGCTTGTGACATTAAACGTGACATTTCATATATATATATATATAATAAATTGATTACAATTATATTATTTAATAAATAAATTAATTAGGTACCATGATTGAATAACTTTAAAACACATTTATTAAAACAATTATATATGCTTGTAAGTAAATTTACATATTGCAGAACATATAATTAATACTTTAGTTTATATGTCATTTCATTTGTATCTCTAATTTAAATCAAATGTGTTTAATTTATCTAATGTCATTTGATTAATGCAATTCCAATCATTTATAGATTATTATACGTTTCATCCATGCTTTTTTCTTTAAATATGAATAATTATTACAATCAATGAAAATTAATTTATCTCTGTGATTAATATAGGAATTATTTTATAATTTTTTAATAAGCACACGTTGATAAATATAAATTGTGGTAAACTAATTCAAAATTGCTTTCAAATAAAGTTTACTTTTACATATTTTTTTAAAAAAAAAATGATAAGAAATGTTTAAAAAAATCCTTAGATGTAGTAACGAATATGATCCAATTACTAAACAATTATTTTATTAAAATTGTAGTCAGAGATGTATTTAATTAAAGATGACAAATGTAATTGTTGTAATTGAAAAGTTATATAATATTGTGCGAATATTTTCGTTAGTTATTTACAAAATAAAGTAGCAAATTAATTATTTCAATTATTCATTAAGAACATAATAAAATGTTTAATGAGTTAAATTAAACCGGTAAATGAGATAATTTATATTATAATTTTAGACATTATATTAACATATTTCTTACTGCAGTACATATTCAAATTAAACAAAATTATTGAAAATAGAATTTATACGTCCATACACAATCTAGTATTATTTTATTTTAATATATATGATGAAATTAAAATATGTATTAATTTTGAATTGTTTACCTATTTTAATTGAATATTATAATATATACTTATACCTAACCCAATTTCATTATTCAAAAATTATTCAATATAATGTAAAATGTTGTATGTTTATGTTTGCAATACTATAGGCATAATGAAAGTATAATAGATGCTTTTCAGTAGTGAATTTGTTGATAGTAAAAAATATTAGTATATCTTCAGGTTTGCTTTACAATTATTTGTGTGTTTATAATTAAAATATGCAGTATATTTACATTTCTCTTATTTATATATAAAATATTTCAATAATATCCTGATGTTTTTAACGAACATATATAGCAATATAAAAGCATTAACAAAAATATGAATTCATTGAAATAATGTGATAAAATTATAAAAATTTATTATCGAAATATTCCAATGGATTTCAGAAGGCCAGTCGATACTTTGATTGTGACATATTTCGTACAGACAACTATTTGCAACTTTGGAACAAGTTCTTGAAAACTCGATAAGAATTTTGAAGAAGTTAAGGTTGCCTCGGAGAAGCCCAAAATATAATTTTCGCAACTTACAAAGTACGAAATTGCATCAAAATTTTTGTCACAGATGTACGTCGACTATTAACCCTACGCAATAAGTCATACTATAGTTTTTATTATCGAGAGTTTGATAATACGAACGAATCGATGACGAACGAGTGATCACTTATCAACTGGTATTGATTCTCAAATTTTTAAAATAAACGCTCTTCACTGATATGCACTACTTAAATTGCGTACAAAGATAGTACAAAATGAATAAATATAATCATTGAATTTAGTTAAAAGCAAAGAGTACTAAAATTTTGTTAGATATTTTTTAATTACAATAATTCACGGCTCATTTTTAACTATAATATTACAATCGTTAATTACTTTTTCTTAGATCCTTCTTTACTGCCATTAAGTAGAGAATTTATTTTCCACATTTTCTCACACATCTACAGAAACATTCATATACAAATATCATTATCCTTTATTACACCCAAAAGACAATGTTGTTCTCTTGAACATTTAATATAATATATCACTCAATAACTAAGAACGCCTTTTTTGAAATACTACATAATTACAGGTCATATATTGCAAATTGTAGAGAAAATAAAGAAAGTGTATAGATATATGGTTGAATAGCTCCGGAATTCACTTGCAATTAGAATACAGGAAAGAAACGTTTGATTCTTTTTCTCAAAATAGAAATCTAAATCTAATTTGATTAAGATTCTTCTACTTTCTTTCGATTAAATCTCTGCTACTCTTATAGAATGAAAATAATATTGAAACAGAATGGAAAAATTAAAGTTATATCATATACGTATATATATATATATGTAATCTTTATTAATGTTTCATATTAACTATATGCACATCTTTATTTAATTTATATTTATTTAATTCCACGACAAAATATTTGAATATAAATTTCACCTCTTTTATCTGCTGTCTGATATAAGATAAAATAATGTTAATTAAATTCCAAGATAGATTTATGAATGGAAAATGTTAGAAATAATGAAAATTTTTAAGTTAAATAAGTTATAAATCGATATAAAAAAGTAGAATTGTAAGAAGAAAATTATTTTTGATGATTAGGATTTCTTTTTCAGTCATTCAACAACCATGTTAAAGGGAATGAAAAGCCATTCTTATCTTCAAGTTATCAAAACTAAAATTAATAACAATGCACTTTAATAATAAATTCGGTATGTTCATAGTAAATTACACACATCCCATATACGGATCAATGAAATGTTTAAATCAAATATAACAGTATAAAAATTATATTCTATTAAGACTGCTTTATTTAATAATGTTAAAATAATAATACTACTTGAATAAATTAGAATATAATTTATTAAAAAATTTGTATGTTATCTTTAGATTTAATTTAAAAATTAATTTAAAGCAAAATAACTGTCTATCTCTAACGGCCTAGCAATCTTAAAGCCATTCTTCCCAAAAATGTAATTAACTTATCTCATTATTCAAGCAAACAATTGATAAATTGAAGATTGTGAAACGTCTTTTAGATCTGAAAATGAGCAAACGCTCTTCTCATTATGACACATTAACAAAGATCTATGAATGTCGGGGATTGCAGGGCAGAATGAAAAAAATGGAGGGAAACTAAATCCTGAAACTTATTGAAGTCAGCTCTGTGTTAATTAAAGCTACTTTATAATAATAAGAGTAATTTAATATTGTTTTATGATAATAGATCCAAGAGAATTCAGATACAAAATAATATTTGCGTCATAAACAATATGGATTATGTTTTTGCATATTACAAGTTATTAGAACATATATACTTGCAAAAACCACTATTAAATGTTTAAATTTATTTTTATTCATTGTTTACCTATAATTAATCTAAATCAATTCACGAGTTTTATTCGTTCGAAAATAAACATATGTGCAGCAATAAAATTACATCGATTTCGTTTATGTCCTCAATATTAAATTTCCAGTGAAATTTGTTAGTACAAAGATGTAAATAATGCTAATCAATTGACTAGACATTATACAGCTTAATAACAAAGCTAATGTAATTAATTTAGTTTAAGAAGATGCTAATTTTATTTGGAAATGTTTTGTGTGAACTCATATATTTTAAATTGAACTGCATTTATTTTTGCCCATGGAACTCGGTGTAAATTTAATCATTGTACCGTAAGACATTTAATTATGAAGTTAAGTACAGTAAAATGCGGTCACTCACTTGATATTTGCTAAATTTTAAATTGCCAGCTACGTCAAAGGATCTTTAAAACCACAAGTTCAAAACATAAAGAATAATTCTTGCTTCTTAATATTTTAATGTCAATTATTTATGTTAATATGTATTTTTATTTTTGAACGTTTATTTTCATTTATTTGTATCAATATATTTTTTTATAATATTAAAGATTTGAATGCAGTTTGACGCTAATGTATTGGAAATGTGTAGATATGTATAAATTAAATTAAATATTTTATATTATTTCTATTATAACACGAAACACCAATCATGTTATTGGAATTTTTGGTATCAACTGATTTATAACCGGATACTTTAATACAAAATTGCAATAGGTTATAGATATTATATTTCTGCAAATCAAAATTTAATATATATATATATATATATATATATATATATATATTGTCTTCGTGAATTTATTTAAAAGCATATTTTAATGTTTTTATAGAAACATAAAATACAAAACTGATATTTAAGTATTTATTTGACATTGATACATTCATCATAAAAGGATTTTATACAATTAAACAGTGGAGAATTTGGTGTAGATTTTGAATCTGATTTTTTTATTATAATGTTATCTTTAATATCCATTATCGCGATTATTATCATTTTATCTAAATTTACTTTATCTGAAATTTTGACATTTCTTATGTCATATTAAGGTAATGGTATTGGTGAGCTGTCAACAAACACGATCCTTTGGATGTTTCTTACATTACTTTATATAGATCCGGACAATATACTTCTTTCATCATCGCACAAAGTCTCGATAGTATCGGTAATATTATTTCATAATAAACATTTCAAATAACAATATTTAGAATTGCAAAGCCGATTACTACAGAAACGTTTAAAGATAGCAAAATAATTTGTTCATATTCGAAATACACTGAGAAAAAAAAATTAACAATTTACTATATAATGTATCAAAAGTGGACGATACGTGAAAAAAAAAACAAAAAAATTACTACATTATATATTAAAATTTTTGTCATAAACTTGAATTTATGTGCTTGAATTATTATGTGCATTGCCAATTTTACTACATATAGTAAATTGTTAAAAAAATTTTTCTCAGTGTATACGTCAAGTTCTCAAATTTATTTATAACAAATTAATTATGAATTATAAAAAGAATTTAAACTACAATCTCAATTATTCCCAAAAAAAGGTTCGTTCATATTTGTTATACCACCATAAAAAATGAATCCATAAGGAGGGCTTTGGACAAAGGGGAACCAAGTAGCCACTCCAAACAATTATCCATCTTCACGTACCAATACAATCGTCTAATATAATAAAATGAAAATTTGCAACAAGCAATGATTCAAAACATACTTTATTGGGTGTGAATTGTTTTACTAATAAGGGAACGTCTGAAAAAATCATATCAATTTGTTTTCAGACAACTCAATATCCAGTTACGAAAGGTACCTAGGTGCCAGTCAAGTCAGTCACAATCGTATGAAGTCCGAGCCTATTGTGGATGATAAGTCACAAAAACAAAGTAGTCAGATTGCTAAAGAACTATCCGATCTCGTAATCTACGTCCAAGCCATTAAGTTTCACGGCTTGAATTCATCCCCAGGGGGCGTCATGGCAATAGGCAAGGTGCGCCATCCAAGTCATACAGGCACCGTGCAACGACACAGCATCGCTGGAATTGGGACCAGCGGGATGGCTTCGTCTTCGGGTTCCCCGCAATCGTTATCCACCTCCGCATCCATCGCCAGTGGCGGAAGCAACATGGAAACCATCTTCAAAACTTCCAGAGTCACGCCGCCCTCGTTCCAATGTTCTTCTCTAAACGAAAGCGCTGCCAAGAAAATATGCCGCAAACAACCGCTCGGTGTGGTGGCCCATGCCGAGACTCAACTAATCAGGACCTATCCTGCCGGGATGAGAATCGATTCGTCGAATTTCAATCCGGTTATCTTTTGGGCTTTCGGAGTTCAGATGGTGGCGCTTAATTATCAAACGGATGATGCAGCGCTGCATTTGAATGCAGCGATGTTCGAACAGAATGGCCAGTGTGGATATGTTAGAAAACCATCGGTTATGTGGGATAAAGGGCATATGATGTATAGGTAAGTATCAGTGAGAATGGAATTGTGGTTTGGTTGATGGTTGTAGTTGACCAATAAGGACGAACTGAGAACGGAAACAGGAAGTCGTTGAGGTGGTAGAAGTTGGGATCACGAATTGTTAATGGTATATATAACGGAATAGAGTTATATTAATATTATAATAATGATTGTTTTGTGGATAGTATAATTTTGAAATTATTTTTGATTCGTGGCACGGTTGCAGTTAAAAATTATTTTTTAATGAAATTTGTTTTTTATGAATAGTAAAGTAAAATATAGTAATTAATAGTATTAAAGTATAATTAATGCATAGTATAATAAAAAGAGGTACTTCTTAACAGTTAATATAGAATAACATCAATTTTGCACTATGAATTGACTCACTTTATAAATTAACATCAATGTATTCATATTTTATTTATTTTACACGTGTTATAA
The DNA here is from genome assembly GCA_022817085.1 of Psilanteris sp. ZL-2020. NCBI lineage: Eukaryota > Metazoa > Arthropoda > Insecta > Hymenoptera > Scelionidae > Psilanteris > Psilanteris sp. ZL-2020. The sequence goes on from JABFQC010000500.1 coordinate 16,219, forward strand.
GAGTTATATTTCGACTTATTAATTTTTTGTCTTTGATATATTCTACATTATATGCCGATATAAGATACGTAATTAAGTAGCATTTCAAAATATTACACGAGGTATATTTTTTTATTAAAATTTCATTATTCCGAATAATATTTATCAAACATAAAAAAGCTTTTGCAGATTTCCAATAATTTGTTTAATAATAATCAATACAGCTGAAAATTATGAAAAATTGTTGTTAATACTCTTTTTTTAAAATATAATGGTGATACATGTTTATTAAAAATTTGTAAATAAAAAGCATTTGATTTATTTGGCAAAGAAAAAAAAATACATTTATAAATTTATCTATGTAATATTTTTTTTAAATTTTTGGAAAATATGTAAAATCAAATGCATCATAATAAATATAAAAATTGATGGCACACAAGATGAGGGTCTGCGGTTACCGTGTTTACGATAACTTTCTTGATTACAAATGCGATAAATATGCTCGGGATTAATTACGCCTGGTACTAAATTGTATGTACTGAATACGTAATGCCATTTTAATATAATAAAATTCTTGTACTTAAATTAATGTTTTTAAACAAATTGTATTTCACCGTAACCGTATCGTATGAGATAAAATATTTATACAATTCAACAAAATTATACAGTTTTCACATTACTATAAACCATTTTTAATCTATAAAATCATGATTATTTTCTTTATTCGAAATATAATGAATAAAGAACAACCTGTTTTGGTATTTAAATAATATATTAAACAAAAACCTAAAGCAGGAACAACTATAATATTTAAATTTCTTTTGAATATAATGATTCATATGAGAGTGTACAGGTTTTTTTCATTTAATTACATTATCTAAAAATTTGAACAGTTATTATTATGCAATAGATATTTTATTATGCGCAGTAGAATAATTTAAATAATGTTTTTTTATACAATATGAAATAAACTTTATTTCATGCTCAGAAATGTTACATAAAAATATATTATGTGTAGTATTAATTCAACATTATGACAAATGATATTTTTAAAGATATTTTGTTTAAAAATTTTGCACAAAAAATATTAAAAATGAACACAAAACGTATTAAAATTTATCATTTGACATTCGTGATATTCAGATAATAAAATTCATATACATGTTTACTATGAAATTTCTCTTAGTGTATTGAAACCAACTTCTTTTTTCAACAATATACTATTATACGTGAATCTGATTCAAACCATTCAAAATGAAATGTATTCACTTGTATGTATTCATTTGCAGACGGTTTAATCCATGGGACAAGGAATTCGATGGTCTTCACTCGGTACACCTGACTTTGTCTGTAATTTCTGGTCAGTATGTTTCGACTATTAACTTAATGGCGAGCACTTACGTTGAAATTGAATTAGTTGGAATCCAAATTGATTGTGCAAAGCATAAAACAACTGTAGTGCAGAACAACGCTCTGAACCCCATCTGGAACCAAAAGTTCTGTTTTCAAGTGATGTTCAAAGATCTTGCTTTCCTTCGTTTCGGTATCATTGAAGCCAATTCACATCATCTCATAGCTCAACGTGTTTTACCCTTAAAGTACATCAAGCCTGGTTACAGGCATGTGCGACTTCGATCAAGCAAAAACAAACCTCTACCAGTCTCGACTCTTTTTATTTATTCAAGAATGGAAGAGGAGAGTCTCGACTACAACACGTGTTGTCGCGACCACAAGGAATCTTCTAAGAGGATGTCATCGAAAAAAGAATCCGATAAATTAACCATTGTAGATCCAGGATTAGGTGGAGTGACCTTGAAAAGAAGAATGTTTTTCCTCGTTGTATATCACGTTGTACCTGATGAACTGTACACAATCCTGAAAGTTACACAAGAGAGCACCACAAAGGAAGTTATGATTCAAGCTTTGCACAAAGCTGGAAAACCTGCCAGTCAGGTAAGAAGCGGTTACATTTGAACTGTTATATGAAATTAGTAATTTAAATTCCTTCGAAAGTAATATGCAATTGTTAAACTCATAAACAATATTACAAATAATAAATGGCAAGTACTTAATTAAAATAATTATTAGAAATTAATCAAATTAATCACTACGATGTTTAAATATACATGAAATTATTAAAATTGAATATTAAATACCGAAAAAAAGCAATAATTATAAAATCATTCTAGTATATATTTTTGAATATATGATGAAAATGAAATGAATCAATCAACTACTGAAAATTCAAATCTTTCCTTGAAACTTCCGAATGTTCGTACATGGCCTAGAATTATTTTCTGGGTAACTTTCAACACTTGTTCAAAATTTGAATACTCTCACTTTAAGAAATATACGCCAACACCAAATATACGCCAAGCTAAAAATACAAAGTGAAAACCACACATATTCATTATTCTGAACAACGTGCTCGGAATACATGTTTACTTTAGTTATTTAAAATAGAAAACTACAACATGACAGGTGTTCCTAAAACTATAATGCATGCATCCCTCGCTATTAAGAACGAGGGATTTTCTAAACCTCAACTCTCTCTAAACCGCAAAAATAATCTTGATGCCAACCCAGCACACCGAAATCTCACAACCGATCGATAATCCTGAATTATAATATAATTTATTCGAAAGTTAACGTCGATACTGCAAACAAATCCCAGTAGTCAACATTAACCATAAAACGAAACTCAAACCAAAACGTTTCAAAGCCAGCATAATAATAAACAATTTGTTTAATAATAGATTTTTTAATTTTATATCAAAGCAATTACGTAAAGTGAATTTTTTTCCAGGTGGACGAATACATTTTAGTCGAAGAAGTTTCGCGTGGTTGGGAAAAGAAGGAACGCGAGGAATTACCGACGCAGAGGATTCTGGATCCAACGGAACACCCGCTCCAAGCGCAGGCGCTTTGGAAGGGTCAAGGTCGGTTTCTTTTCAAGCGCGTCGGCAATGATCCTAGCAGTCGAGCGTGGCTCGCTTCCATCAGGAGCACCGCCGGCTATTCCAATATCGAAGACGACGAGGACGAGCCTTCGGAGGAATCCACCCACGTCTGGGACGAAGCCCATACATTCCTCGTGTGCGTGTACAATGTCTCGCCTGAGATCCCTTACGCCATTCTGCGTGTTCCAAAGAACAGTTCGGCCCAGGATGTTCTTGCACAAGCTCTAGTCAAAGCGCGTCGCATGGAGGAGCCAATGAAATTTGTTTTGGTGGAGGAACTGGAGTGGGGTGGTGCTGGCACCGTCGGTAGCGGAAACCGCCAGTCTCGGATCCTGCGGGATGATGAGAATGTCTACAGTACTCAGGCCTCTTGGAAGACCTTAGGTCGGTTCATTTTACGCGAGCGTGATCAGGCCATGCCGAAGCGACACCTATTTCCGCTGAATAAATTTAGCAAGGGCTTCTCCGTCGGACGGTCTGCGTCCCTGCCGGCTGGCAAGGAAAAGGTCCCGGTGTCCGAGGCTCTGTCGGATCCCACTTCTCGCGGTCTTCGGCATCGGCTATTGCCGACTGGCCGCAGAAGGGAGGTCCACTCGGACGGCGAGGAAGTCCGCGAGTCCGATTTCTTAAGCGCGGCCTTACAGCTGAAAAAGGTGTCTTTTCGTAAATTTCGCGTGTGGAAATAGTAGTAGCAGTCGCGGGCGGCGTTCCTCTCGTCGTATATAACGCAATGGTGGAACCGCTAAATACGTTTCACGAAACGCAAGTTTAGGTCTTGAGGGAGTTAGACGTGACGCAGCATGTAGCGTCGGGCCCTAGATTTTGATCAGGAAAGTGGATTAATGAGTCGTAAATTTCGAAATTTTGAATGCAATTATTCGAACTGTTTTGAATATTGCAGAGAACAAAGTTACGTGTCATGAAAATTGGGAAAGAAACTTCAGAATTATTGAATCGACTAGGCCGTTTTGGCTAAAACAGTTGGTTACTCATTGCTGTTAGATGAGTTCGTTAATGACTTGGGCAGTATTGAATTTATAAGGACGCACTTCAAGTACCATTTTCAAAATGTTTGTACATCTTTGTAATCCGTAGTTCCAGAAGTTGTTTAGTTCTTATGGATAATTAATTATTAGATAAACACTTCTAAAGTAACGTCTTTTAAAAGAAAAAAAGTCTTCCAAATAGATACATAACATTTTTCTTTCCACTTTAACAGGATCAAGACTGTATGTAATTTATATGACACGAGTGTGATATTTGAATAGAAAATGTTATGTATAATCATAATTTAAAGCAAAATAAAACTGCTGTTTATTGTAAGAGAAAATCTAAAAACAGTGAACTTTATTATTTTAGTTTTATTTGTTTGAACCAATCGCGTTCACGAGTAAGTCAGAACACATTGGAAATCAATGGATTTGTTTTTATCCAAAACCATTCCTGTCGTACTCAGTATCAAACTACGATACAACATCTTTCTATCGTCCGACCAAAAATCATACGGAATTTGAGTAATAAAAATGAATTGATCCTTTTCAATAAAGTGTACCAATCCATTTTATAAGAATGTTTCTGCAACTTTTTCAAGAATTAATATATACTGTTCTTGAATCTAATGAGGATTTTATAAACATATCTTGATAGAACTCCCACTACATATCTATTCAATATGGATATACCTTCTAAAAAAGTATTAAAATCTTTCCAACGATATCATAACTGTAACCAGAACGCTATTATAATATGAATTCTTGAATAAATGCAGTTAATAGTCAACTTTCCTAATCAAAATCTTAATGTCTTTGATTTTACATCTTTTCCACCAAGAGCGATAAATTTTCTTGGTGATAATGTAAAATTCAAGATCATTTATCTAGATGTGAATACCTTGAACGAATGGAAGCTTCGCCGCCCGCCCCTGTCCGGGTTTACGCAATCATGGTACTACTAATTTAAGCGGATGCAGTGCCGCCTGAGCGAATTTGAGTTTCGACTAAAGACCTCTCTGTGATTCCGATAACGAATTGTCGTTTCCGGTCAATGTCTTTGTAACCACGATGCTTTCTGTTTCCACATCATCTTCAATTGTCTTCTACGCAATGCACTTAAAATCATTTTGTACTTTTGTTAGAAAATGTCCGAAGGAGTTTAAAATTCGTGACGGAACGTGCGAGCCCGACAAACCGCTTCATTAATTTTTAACGAGGAAAATTTGTAAGCGCAAAAATATTGGTCAAAAAGTGTAAGCATAAATAAGATGAAGTTAAGAGTATTTTGTATATTTTAAGGAGTAATTTATGAAACGCGCACGAATGACTGTTCTCGAGGGTTGTACAAGCCGCAAAATTTTGTTTGTATTAAGAAGTGTTGAATTATAAAACATATCGTACTATACACGTGATATGAAAAACATAATTTCGAATGTTCTAATCGAAGACATGCAAATTTTTTCTCTATAATTCAACATTCTTCTTGTCGGCATATCGGGTTTGTCGATCCTGCAATATAAAATTAATTATTATCGATTTAATTTATCTTTGATAATAAGTTATAATCAAAAAATATATATATATATATAAGCGTATATAAATATATACATATATATGCATTGGATAATTGCAGAGCTTAAACTAACAGGGACGAATGTTTAAGTTTAAACGAATAATCGGTTTTTTACACCGATGCGGTATTCTTCAATACTTCTATTTAAACTATTGCAAGAAAAAATTTCGTACGCAGACTGTCCTGTCATTCAATTTGCAATTTACATTGTAAAGCAAATGTTCAACTTTAAACATCGTCAATGGAACAATAATTTCAAATGAGAAAGCATTTGATAACTAACATTTTAGATTTTTGTTGAAGGAAGAAACAGGAAGCAACAATCGATGCATAATTTTTGTCGAACTCATATACGGTCTAGTTGTTATAACACCATAATAATAAATGCTGCTTACTCATAATTTAAATTTTCTAATGTAAATATTGTTACCACATCAAAATATTTACTTACAAAAGCAAATGATATTTTAATTATATATATACAACGTAACTAATAATTTCACAGTTTCTGCTAACACTACAATATACGAATTATGAATCCACGATATAATAGTTATCAATGCCTACGTGTTATCTTGAACATAAGATACTGGAGAATGCAACTAACGAAACGTTTCAAAAGTCATAAGTCATATGTATTGTTTAAAAGAAGCAAATCTGAATAATCACTGAATATCTTTGAAATATGCTTATATTACTTTGCCGAGTGAGATGACAAAAACTTAACATTAAAAGGCAGTTTCATAGAAACTTAGTGTTCAATTAGCCACTTTCAACTTATCTAGTCAAATAAACGTCTACGTCAAGATCAACTATACTTATTTTATTAAAACTTGTATTACCTGCATAAGATGATTTAGACATATCATGCGTTGAAGGTGACTATATATTTTATTTAACGTGTTTTAATATATCATGTAACAAGGGAACTGCGTACTTCCAATTTAATTTTGTCCTTCGAACAACCAAAATCCGTTGTTTCGCCATAAGTTTGAAGGGTATTATCAAAATGGTATTTTTTTGACAAATTTAAACGCGATCGAATCTATTCCGAGCGATGCATTCTATGCTTGAGGATTCATTCCGACTGTATTTATCGCTACTGATAAGAGCAAATTTAAAATTGTCTGCGTTAAACAAGCATCTCGTGAAATATAAAATAATACAACGTAATAAAATAAACGGAATTCTAGTTGGAAGTTGAAAATACACGCGGAATCTTTCCTTAATGACTTTAGTCTCGAAAGGCAAAAATATTTGTATATCTAATGTTACGACTAATTCATTGTGTCGCAGCGCCGGCGCAGCGTACGTAAATCAATATATTTAATGAATCGAATCGATGTCATAATCAATAAGTGAAGCAGCATATAGGGAACAACGATTTCATCGTATACAAATATAGTAATCTCGATGCCGCATCATTTTTGAAGGTGAAAGCAAAAAAAAACAAAGTCATTATATTTAGTGCCAAGAGAATATAATTCTCCTAGTTAAGGATGCTCCGACATCGACAAAACTATGCAGTCTACATTCATTTTTGTTAATTCTTTCTTTCTTTCTTTCTTTCTTCCGAAATAAGGATTTTCATCAATTTGTTTTGATGATGAAAGATTTCAAGCGATGGCTTGAACGGCAGCAAATTTGGTTATAAGGAATTCAATCTCGTCGGTTAATCTGTGTAACTGAAGAATTAACATATTATAATTAATAGACATGTCATGTTATACTCAAACGTCATAAAATTGTGATTTTCATAAATACTTGTTGGATAGAAATAATTATCACATACCTTCGAATAGAGAACGTAACCAGGTGCTAATCAAGCTGTAATAGACAGTCTTTGCGAGCAGTTCAAATTTAACGCGACTGGTTGTTTGATCGTCTCTCGCCGATCAAATTAAATTGTTTGATGACTCAACGAAATAAAGTAGATGTCTTGCTTTTCTTCTCATTCCTCTTACGTTTCGTTACAAATTGTCAACAAAATACACATCTTCATTGCGCGTATTAAATTTCAGCTGACTCTGGGCTGAATATTGCAGCTCTAAAGAAAGCCCCATTATTATGATCTAGTCAAGTTATAAGCGTAAATACCATTTTTATATTTTTCATTGTGAACTGTGTCGCGTTTAGTTTTAACGTTAAATGGAAATTATAGAATGTTTTTGTGTTATCGTTGTTCTGTCTCTTAATAATTGGAAAAAAAACGAAAACGTTTGCGTTTATCTTTTTCACATTCAACGATGCGTTTCTAAATTTTGGTATCTTTGAACACATAGACATTTCATGATATAAACTAAAACTGTTATTGTTAATCATAGTTTGTTTAGTTATACAAAATATAGGAATAAAATTTATAAATCTGTATTTTATTTAAAAGAAATATATTGAAACAATGTATGATAACAGGCTGATTAGTGTTGAATTAGTCCGTATATTAGAACCCTTATCTGCCCCATGAAATTGTATTCTATGCATCATGAACTGACCACAAAACAGTGAAAAAAGAGAACGAAGTTTTCAGGACCTAAAAGAAACAGATTATACAATTAGTGATTAGTATTAAATTAATGTTTTTTATTAATTTATCACAAGTACATGTCAAGATTTGAATATTACTTGAGTAAATAATTCGAAGTTAATGGTTAGTACTTTAAGAATAGAGAGACAAAATGGTTTAGATCCTCTTAATTGTATAATTGGATACAATTGTTGCGTTTTCGGATTTAAATTATACCAAGGAGAATTATACCTAAAAATGGTGGATTATTATAATAATATTATATATTTTAATTATGATATTAAAGTCTTAAATTATTGTTTATTTTAAGTTTCATTAAATGTAATTAGTTGGAACACAAACTGTGTTAAATTCATTTTTTTATAAACTCTAAGTAAACTTCTTATTATTCAAAATTATTGTTTTCATTTTATTCTGAGTCGTACTTTTAAACTGAAAATATACAATCTATTGCACATTATATTTTGTAAGGTATTCTGTTTTAACGATAAATATACCAGCCTTCTCTTCCTCCCCCAATATATACCAAGTATATGTAAACATGGTTCGTCTTAAAAAAATTGAACTGTATAACGTTCTAATATAAATAATATGCTTAGACTATTTTTAGCATATATTCAGCTATAATTTTTTGTGATAATTTTATTTTCCGTCTTTAATTTCTAGTTACAAATTATGTAGCTTAAAAAAGAAACCATTTATATTTAATTATATAATTAAGTTTATAATTTTATGAAATTTATTCTAACTAAAAAAAGTCAACGCGTTCGTTTATTAATTTTAGTAATTTCGAACATACATATTTTACATATTTTAGTAATTTTACATATTTCATAATATGAGTATATATAAATGTATCCTACGGTACTTGTGAGCACGCCCCACTTTGTGGCTCCCTAATAACAATAAAAAAATTGCCTTTTTGAGCAAACAGGGAAAAGCTCCCTCGGGCGGCCTTCGTCTGCCCTGTGAATACTAACGAATCCCCTCCTCCCCTTTAAAATTCTAACAAAACAAACGTATAAAATTCGTGGGGGTTCCAGCACCGTATTTTACTGGTTTGTTCTCATAAGTACCACCACTTGGTGTATGTTTTTCGATCGATGCTTATGGGGACCTGTTCTCACAAAAAATATATATATATACTGTTACTTATAATCGATATTTCATTATATTGCTAAGTTTCAATGTGCTTACAAGTACCATCTGACATGTATGTATCGATGTATAGACACGATATATAAATAGGAAAAAAGATGACTGTTTATCCTCAGCAGCTATTACACAAAATTATTAATATATGCAATAAACGTAGCATTTATTGCATTTACATTTATACATAATTTAAATCCAAGGAAAAAATAGAATAAAATGATATTAACGTTTTATATAGTAAATGTCAGTTATCAACGTTAATTTTAAATTAATTGTTTGTTTTCAATCTTATGAATCATTGAAAATATTAATAATAAATTATATATAATAAAAAATAAATTATCTTGGAGAAAATGTCGCCAACTGTTTTATTTCAAATTTAACTGACATATTGATACTATAAAAGCTTAATATTTTAATACAATCAGATTTAGTATATATAAATTCTTCTGATTTTGAGCAGCCAGCATTTTTGCCGTTCTAAATAAAAAGACAATTGGACAAAATTATCCACCTTTTGAAATACATATTTTTATGAAAAGAGTAAAGGCGATTACCAGAGTAATCTTAAGCGTTATTAACATTAATATCCTGATGAAACAGATTCAACTGCAAAATACGACCGAATCTCACTCAAGGTTATATTAATAACTGCGCAATCCTACATTCATACATTCCACCTTTACTTATATTTTTTAAAATATATTTATAAATACAAAATTTATATTTGAACTCATCTTAGAGTAGCGCGTAATTTTTGTATATATATGATATAATATATGCTAAAACTTAAAACCTTATTTTATATTTGTTTAATTCAAGAATGTTCCATTTAGGTTGAACTGTATGAAAAAAGTATTTGAAATGTTTAGAAATAGTAACTAACTCTTATGTTGTTTATGAAAAGATTTAAATTCAGTAATAAGGAGAAGTAATTTTAAATTGATCATAACTTAATAAAAATTATAATAATAACAATACATTATATTTAGATAAAATATATAAATGACCATATTATAAATTATATATGATATAAAGATTACCGTTGTTCGCTAATTTCAGAAAAAATAGTTGTACTGAGAGAAATAAATGACGAAAAATTATTTCCTATTTATTTCCTTAATTTGGAATCATAAGTGAAAAAGAATAATATTTACTGTTTTTAAAAGGAAAAAGTAAGTTTTTTACATCGAAAAATACTACTTTATCATAATATATTATACTTTTAAAAATAGTAAATATTCTGATT
>JABFQC010000501.1:0-26642 GCA_022817085.1 Psilanteris sp. ZL-2020
CAACAGACGTTTCCTCATACCGCGCTGATGAAAATCGTCATCGCCATGCATATAATCGATGACTTCGATGATCGTCACGCGGTAATAAGAAAAGTCGCATTTTTCGCGCGTGTCTGATAACGTGCATTTAAATACGCAAAACACGTAGTTACGTTTGACATTTCGCCAGCAGCATGAATCAAATCGTGAAACACGCACGCAATTACAAATAACATTTCGAAAGCAAAATGTTACGAGCAAAAATACACGCGGCCCGAGAGCATCGTGTTATGTTGAGGCCTTGGGACTGCCGAAGTTATGCACTTTTCGAAAACGAATCTCAAGAGCGCGTATATATATATATATACACCCAAGACTTCATTAAGACCAACTTAACGTTAATTTGTACGACGGGACAAAAAAGCCGCTGAAACAGTTGCGAATGGGAAGAGAAAAAGGGAAAAAGAAGCAACAAAAAAACAACATTTGACGTTGTTACAAGACAGACAATGTCTCATTATAAGACACTTAGGTCCATAACTTTGAAGATGCAGAAGATAGGGATGCTTATGGGAGCTATTCTTCGCGCAGCACCGGGGATAAAAAGTAGCTCATTGGAGTGATTCGTTCGTTTATGCCTGTTAAGCTTCTCGGCATCAGGTACGCGAGATAACGAGCGAGGGATTCGTTTCGCATGCTCGCAGACCGACGAAAACCGATGTTCTTGTTGCGAGATGCGATGCGGCGTTGTCGCGCCGTGAGTCGCACAGACGGCGGAGGCTGCGGCCGGATCGCGCGACCGTCAGCCGCATCCCCGCGCCCCGCCCCGACGCGCGGATACCCGAGAATGTAGCCCGGTCGAAGATCGTGGCCCCGATACACGCGGACATGCTTATATACGCCGCCGGCGGACAGCTGTCGCGCGGACGACAACCCGCGTGCTTTGCCGAACTTAAATCAGGCGCGTCGGAATAATCCGCGCGAACGGCGGTCGATCCGCGGACGGACGGGTCACGTCCGCGCGGAGATGCAAAACTGACGTGCAACATGCGGCATGTTAACGAGCGCCAACTTATGACGATCAGCAAAATCGACGTTTCGTATTCCTACCGGATGAATAATGCCCCGACGGAATTTTTCTTTTCGCTTTTAATTAAAATGATTGCCGGTTTGGATGGCGCAACAACAAGGTAATTGCTTGCTTTGGCTCACTTTTTTGCAAAGCGGCGTGTATGGATCCACGCATGCGTGGTCCGAGCGTTTTGAATATTGTCTTAACAAGCGCGCGTGTAGCGTGGAGTTTTGTTGGCGAACGTCGACCGATGGAATTAACGCGCGATTAAAATTCAATTAACAATTTGGGCCAGTTTGACGGTTTAGGCAAGCTCGGTTGGCGCTAACGGTTATTTTCCGTTGTTTGAAAGTCGTTTTGTAAATTTAAGGAAATGCGGAGTATTCGATTCGGTATAGCATTTTTGTGGATGTGTATATATAAATATTTAAAATTCATTTGCATTGGTTTTCAATTTTGTTGTAGATATGTATATATATACTCACTCGTGAATTTAAGGCGATGTACCCGTCTTTATCTCGCATCTCGTTCTTCGCTGCAATAATATCACTCTATTAGTCTCGAGCATCCAAATGGGGAAGTGTAACCAATTTAAACTAGTCTTTTTAAAGTGACAACTCGGGTCTAGTTTAACGAACTTAGTGTGGTTCATAGCACAATTATTTAATAACATGTATGTATATATATATGTATGTAGTTTCTAATACAAGACAGTTGAAAGCTGTAACATATAAAATTTCCATTTTATAAACGAATACAATTATCTATTTAGATGCAATTATAACAACCGATTTACGTATCGGAAATTTATTAAACGCGCAGCGTTAAAAATGCAAAAATTTCCAAAATTCAAATCATGTTGCATTTTCCGCCAACACTTTTCTGCTAAATAAAATAAAAAAATCATTGTTCATGTAAATCAGTCGATAATTAAATCAAATTTAAAAAATTACAAATTCAATGTCTCGTGTTATATTCTTTTGCATGCAAAAATGTTTGCATTTATTTTCAAAATCAACATATGCAATTAGTATTTCTTTTTATTTTATACAATTTTCAGCAGTCTCTCTCTCTCTCGTTTAAACATTGACACGTAACAACATAAATTACTCCAACATAAAAAAAATAGCAGTAAGGGACACGGTTTGTCTGTGAACTACAAACAAAAATAGATGATATAACTGAAAAGTTATATCATTAGACACACACGTTACACGCAATTTTAAAACGAAAACAATTTATCACGTGAAGATAGCATATAATGCAAATGTTTGAACTAAAAAAATGCACGTATTGCGACGAATAAAGCAAAAAACAAAAACATTCACAGCGAACGGCACTGAAATAATAAATCTGAAATTTCATGGTTATTAGGTGTAATCACGTGAAAAGGTGCTTGGAATAAATCTCGCGCTGAACATTTGTCGTGTTTCGAGGCACACGAGACAAAAACTTGCGCGATCGAAATTTCCAAAATTATTATAACCGAAGCGGAGAGATTGTTTTTAAAACTCATTTCCAATGGCTAATAAATATTCGTTGGTCCGCCAGAAATGGACAATAAGATAACAGTGACAGTCTTGAAAGGAAACATTTGACAAATACTTATATACGCAATGTTTTATTTCTGCCGTATGGTTGGGGCAAAGTATTGTGCTTGCTCGAAATTTATTATCATAGTAGAAGTGTACCAAGATTTATGCTGGATGTTCGATGATGTAAATTTCACTTGGAACGTTTTTTCCTACGAAATTTCGTATTGCGTGATTAATTGATTTGGCAAATCAGAAGTGATTCATGACCCAATGATAAATTCAAAAACTATTTCTTCATAGGCCGTGGGTTCGTTTACTTTGTCAAATTCGTTCCTGAATTTTAATCGCTTCATTAAAATTTTCACAGACGGTACGCGGCGTAATACAATTTTTGTCGTGATTTATTCGACCAAAATCGTTACAAACACAACAAATTGTTTCATTAATAGTAAACGCGCAAGTAGAGCGCATTTATATATATACAATTTAATTTATATTGCGAGACAGTCAAGTTTGACATCGAATCTCCAACGACGAATGCGTCACGCGTTTATACTTATTAATTATTATTGCACCAAACTAAACCGTTGTTTTATTTGGTCCAACCTCGCATTTTTTGTTCCCAATCCATTACGAAATCAATTCCGAAATATCCGTCGACGGCCGAGACGTCCTCCGACTACACTTCGAATTAAAAATGGCGCGGTTGTTTTGCAGTCTGATTTTCAGCAGCTGTAATTAATTAAACGCAACAAACAGTTTCTTCCATTCGTCATCGGCGCAGCGCACAACACTTAAATAATTATCCGGTTCGAAACCATTGGTTCACGCTTGAACGGAGAAACCATGCCGGTGCAGCGCTTGAAATATCCGTGGGTGGATAACTGGTTGGAAATAAAAACTTGGAAATTGTTATAAACCAATTAAACGAAGGACAATTGATTCGACTAATTACAGCGTTTTCGGAGCAAATAACTGCAATTAACAGAACTCGCGCCGATCAAAGACATTCGCGCGAGAGCTCGTAGGCATTGTCTCCGAGGCAAGGGGTTCGGGCACAATTTCGTGCGCGATTTATAACATTCGTGCGAGTTGTTATTAGTAATTAATTGCGCGCGCGCTCGCGCCGGCTCGCAATTTTATGCGCCGCTAAAATCGGCGCGCACCCAGCGTCGCAAATTGCAATCAATTATTTAATCGATCGCGATAACAAACGGCGACGCGCTGTAAGACGTTGACAAAAGCCGCGCTCCGCGCGCAATCGATAACTGTTCAAATTTTAATCAGCTTAACTCGAATATTCCATGAATATTCCAATGAGACGACGATGTTTTGAAAGTATAGTCTCACAACATTCTTCGCAAGTTCGTACATATTCTAAGAAGGCGCCATTCAGATTTGAATAAGACTGCACTATATATTCTACGAGTCTCCGAACGCGCGGCTATGAAACAAACGACGACACATGAATATTCTCGGGATTTTGCGTTTGCATTGAAACGCAATATTAATTAGCAGTTTGGAAGAATTTAAATTGTCTGAGGTTTCTTCGCTTATCACGCAATTAATTAATGAGGGGCACGAATTTTATAACTGGACGGGATGGTAATTGTCGACGACAGAGATTAGGATTAAGGAATTTTGATGCCGTGCGTTTCGAAACGTAATTCGATGTCAAAAACGACGGTACTCATAGTGCAATCTTTTTTTTACAGATATTATATATATGTATTATATAACCACATACTCGTGTACAGTAGCACCATTTCAGTCGGAGAATGGGTCGTGGCGCAGTCGCTTTGTTTATATGAAAGCTCAAATAACTGATATAGGGACTATATAATGATAAGAAATAGAATAAGTTATAAATATCGACATTCGAAAAATTAAGCAACAATTGATATATATTTATAATAATTAATAACAAAAATATCACACGCGCTTATATCCATTCGCGTAACTTCCCGAAATGAATATATTCGTTTTGTTTAGTATTGAAAAATAAATTATTTTCCGTGTTAAATGATTAATATTATGAATAAACATCTGATCAAATGCAAACATTTGCGAATTTAGCGCTTTGTCGAATAAATCCGCGCCGGCTTTTTACCCCAACGCGCGGTTTAACATTTTGACGGATAAGGAGCTTTTCACCGAGCGTGTGTTGCATAACGCATAATTAATACGACTGTAATATAATAGGACGCTTGTTTGAAACGTATACATTTGATAAAACTCGAAGTGAGGTAATTTAAAGTAAGATATGATAATTAGTGACATAAATGTCGCATAGTTTGCCGTAAAAATTACTTATTTATTGCAACAAATGAAGTGGAGCATGGAAAAGTAAGCAACGCAATGTTTCTTCCGGGGAAAACGTAGTTCTGGGTGTTTGTGCAATTAATTGGTACATTTTTTTCAACAGAGTTGCATGTTTTTTTGCACACCCCGAGTAATTAGAAAGTTTATTTATAAAGCTTACTTAATGGGGATCTAGTTACAATCACTCTGCCTTCAGTGAAAGCTTCAAGGAAATTAAAATAACTGAAATCCTCGCTCATCGATCCCCGCGTGTTTGTTCTCGTTTGCTCCAGTTTTAACGGGATAATTAATTAGTTAACCCCGAATCGGCGTTATTTTTTATTCGACCGCGAAATGAGCTTACATTCACGGTGAAGTCCGAGTGCTGGTCCGCGTTCGTGTTCACAAGTTTTCATTGTAATCACCTTAACGCCTGCATAAAACCGGCATAAACTGCAATTTACAAAGCTATTGCTGCGTGTGTTCATTTGTGCAATTTGAAATAAAATTTATTTCATATGCATATATACACACGCGCGTATGTATGTGTGTGTATGCAATATGCATTATTTATACAAACAATCTTATACCAATATTCATAATTTTTATTACCTAACGCGTATGGATTGTTTAATAATTAAAGGCATTGATTCATTATTTACATGACATGTTTGCGAAGTATGATAACCTACTTTAATTACGCTATGGCGCTGAAATTGTCAACGGATGTCAGCTAAATTTAAGTTTGCAATAACATTAACTTCTTAGAACTATATTGTTAAGTGCTTCATAAAATTATTGAAAGGCATTTTTAATTTCAACACGAAAAATGATTGCTTCTGCTGCAAGAGTAATTAAGCTTTATTTTACATAATCACGATTTATGAAATACCTCGTTGCGTTTTTTGAAATAATATTGTATATACCAGTAATAAATAATGATAAAACAAATTGTAAATGATAATACAAAAAAATTGACGAATATATATTCGGGCCAAAAAGACATCATTCGTTACTTAACTTTGCGATCATTTATTATTCTAAACCCGATACTATTTGTGATCACATTCTCGACGGGATGCATACAATTTTTTGTAATAACGGTATTATCATAATTAGTTCAATTTAAATAATAATTGCAATATTTCCCGGGTTTTCATCACAATGGGGAACAAATAAAACACTTTTTTTTCGTCTAATTATTGTTTTTAATTATAAAGTGCTTTTTAATTGGTTTCATTTATTCTTTCCCCGTATATAACGAAGACTTTTTTTTTATATTGTTTATAGATTAAATACAGGGATATTAAATTACGCACATTTCGTTCGTGTCAAAAACGGCCTACATTCTTGTTAAATCATGTTAATAAACAGTATTCTTACTTCGTGCCGGAAAATCCTGTAAAAAATGAATACACTTAATCCAACGAAATGAAAACTTTATTTTCGTTTATACTTGCATTCGTATTATCGATAAGCCGGAAACAAAACAAGCTTTCGTATTTAATGTGACCGAGACCTCCTATAACACACAAAATAAACAATTATAATTTATCTCGCACTCACTCCGAAGGCTTAATTACTGTATCAAAAACTCATTCTCCCCGGCTTATGTCGAAAAGCAAAATGGAAAAAGGAAGCGGGAAAACGCGTGAAAAAAAGGGAAACGGTTTTTGTGCGCAGATGAGATGAAATTATTCCGCGGCCGCGAAATGGATTGTTTTCTCGTCGCAGTAAAAAACGCACGTACGCCCAGCGTCTCGGCATAGATACCTTTCTTGGTTCTGTACCGTGTAATTTAAAGCGCAACAGTAGCAAACTGCACTCTTATATATCTGGGAGCTTTAGCGGCACGAAACTCGCCGTAATCGCATTCCGTAGGTTTGCGAGCTCCGTCTGCTGTTATGATGTTGTCACGTGATGCGTTCGACGACCACATCGTCACGACTCCTAAGTCCTTTTCTTTCTTAAATTACAGTGCAAATCCCGAAACGCGGTGTGCCGAAATTTCGAACGCTCGCATCCGAGCCATTCAGGGCATACCAGTCGGTGCCGGATGTCCAATGAGAATGCGTTATTAATGTGTATATATATACAATCGATATAAAGGAATTTGTGGTTCGAAATTGTGAGAAATTTGAGAAGAGCGGGCATAATTGGTTAGACTAATCTTTTCAAAGCGAGCAGATACGCTTCTTTTTGAATCGCATAAAGATAATGGCAAGCAATCGCAATTACGAGAATTAATATCGTAGGATAACATATTTGTAGACGAAACGTAATCAAATTCTGAATCGAAGATAAAACTTTTATTTTGAGTAACAGATAAAAGTCGTCGCAATAAAACTTTATATACTTATTTATTAGTGCTTCGTCGCTCAGATAGCAATGAATGACATCTTTTGAACAGAGGCAATCATTCATATAATACGACTCATTTTGATTATTTGTTGTTACGTCAACTTTTTGAACGTTTACATTTTTTTTCGTACCAATTTTATGGTTACGTTCACATATATATATGTATATATCTATTCACAATTTTCACGTAATACGCAACAAATAACAATTGCAACAAAAAGTATTGATTTCGCGCGAAACGAGCGGTTGCACGACCGACTGAGCCACCCGCCGTCACAATACGTTTCTCGTCGGTTAAAATCAATTCGTAATTAAGCATCGATTTTCGTTATCGAACGTGCCCGTTAATATTATCAACGACTTAGAAATTCGTTTTTATTTCCCTCCCAAAGCCATTTAACATAAATTAATTGTTTATATACTGTGTTTCTGCCATTCGTTGACCATTACGTCATTCTTTTCAATAATTCCCTCTCCGACGCAGTCATAAAAATGCAATAAAATAACTGAAAGTCGATAAATTTCTACGCGACTACCGTTACTTTTAATGCGACATTAAGTGATACACTTTAGTATACAAATTACGTAGATCGTCTGGGGAAACCGTCAGCGGGACAGCCGGGTGTTAAACATTTTTTACTCGGAGCGTTATCGATATAGCAATATGCGAGCCGCGCATATGTCATTTAATGACATGAACACGCCATAGAACATGCTACCATGTGCGCGTCTTACATATGTTAACCATATCTCACTCTAGTTATACACCCACAATCCACGAAATCAATTTAATTATGACAAACGGTTAAAAAATCCAAATTTACAACCCGCCGCTTTATAAATAAGACTTTTTCGGAACCTCCTTCGGTCTATAATTTACACTCAAAGTTGCCACACGAATGGAAAGCTTGCAAATCGCAGTTGCGAAACAACGATATTACGAGCGTATACGCACGAATCATTAAATGTCCATAAATAAAAGTTATTCGAGCAGACCGTGACTGGTGCCTATAGAAATATACCCCATCACGTGACCATTGGATCCAATCAATTGCCTCACTCGAATCGAGTGGCCGCGCGAAACTCGAAAACCCGAAGGGTTTAAATTTTGAACTTAAGGAGTCTCCCGCCATAACGACGTGAAAAGGAACAATCGCTGGAGTCAATCTTTTGATCAAGCGCGCACCGACGCGAATAAAAATCGGAACCTTCGACCAAGACCTTGTGATTATTAGTGACAATTTTGAGAGCAAAGAAAGCCGATTCCATAAATTCCCCCGGTTTACGACTGTTACATTTATGGAGGCATAAGTCCGGACAGATTTAACATTTAGCCAAGCATATGGAGCATTTCACGCGATAGCGGAATTTCCTTTTCCTTCGCAACATAAGTCGTGCACGGCTTAGCTTTAATGGCGTTTTCTTCTGCTCATCTCAGACTCGCTCGAACGTCAGTCCCCCAGCTGTTTAATTGCTTGAATTAGGCATTTCCTCGTTTCACTTGATTCGTCATTTCATGTCCTGCTCCTCTGATTACTTCACTCTGTTTACGGTTACTTAAAGTGTTTGGATTTTTTACTCGGCATCGTCGCGTACACTCCAACCGACTGTTTTTATTCCTCTCGTAAATCATGCCAAATTGACGTCGATGTATCCATTTTTCCCCCTGTCCCGGAACAACTTATTTATTTTTGGCCATAAATTTTTACGCTGCGACAATAAAATGCTCCGGCATTAAAAGAATTGCGAGTTTACACCGAAATCAGAAAGGAATCGTAAAGCCCTGTTTTTAAATGAGACTTTAATGCGAACTTTGGCTAAAGATAAAGCTTCAAATTTAGACATTTTATGCGACCGCCGAGTGTATGAATATTTCACGGGGGTTTTATGGCCGATAGATTCGCGGGATTTATATGGATTTTATTGCTGTAGCAAACAGAGACCTTTATAAGTTGGAAACAACATTTTAACATAGAGTCATTGGAATATATGACACTTCCTCAGGAATCAATTACTTGGAACAGGATGGATGGAACTCGAGCTGCCAGTTTTGGTCTATTCCAAGACCCACGGTTTGCTTTTTATAATTTACGCGAGGCAATTGAATCTGCCTGATTCGAATCCCAACTACTAATCGGAACAGAGAAAAAACATTTTTTCCCACGACTATAAATGAAACGTTATTAACTAGATGTGTCTTCTGAAATTTACTTTCACTGGTTAGTCCATCTCTGACCATTACGACTGTATCTACCAATCGTTATATTAACTGATATTTGTCTCGGTTCAGAGCATGCCAGCGGAACTAGTTATTTGAAGTTAATGCATATAACATACCTTCGATACGAAAGGTATTTTTGCCAATTCCAAATAGAGAGGCTTCTGTTAAGTCAACCTCGACCAGTCGAACTGTTACCGTTAATGAACCAATATTGGTCCATATACGGAACCGTAAATTTCATTGCGAAAATTGTCTAAAATAACTATCGACGCTGCTGAAATGCAGAACACACGAACCCTCGACGTCAAATTTGATACAGATATTCTTAAGACATCTTCGAACGACGTTGCTGACAGTGGTTTCTATCAGCACCCCACCAGCATCTAATTCTATTTCAGGAAACCCTACTGATACCCTGCTGGGACCCTATTTACGTTATTTGAATAGGAAACGATGAATCGTCTCTGCAATCACTGGTAATTAATTGGCCGATATCACGTGCGTCTGACACCCAGTTTATTTATATGTAATTAGGTATTGATGTATTCACGGATTTGTGGCGGTAATTTATATACCGATGTAATGAGTTTCAATTACGGGCTCGTTTTTGATCTGCCACGCGTGCCCGTGGAAAGTAATTAATCGGAATTAGTTTTTATTATTGTTTTTGTTGTTTCATTTGTTCGCGGTATCGAGGTGATATTGGAAAAGTAAATTAATTATCGGACGGGCTGTATGCACAAGCGCAGAGATTAAAAAGGTAAAATAACTGTCATTCTAAATGCGTGCAAAGTCCAAATAATCGATAACAGTCGTTGACGGTAATTGTACATTCGCAAATGCCCGAAATGACGTAATTAGTTAATAATAATGTTTTGTGATCAAGTTCATCAGATCCAATCAAATTCAATTATTAGAACTCGCGGTTGAGCGTCATTTTGATGCATATTGAACACGCGCTGATAAACGTATTTTGTGATTAATATGGGTTATTTGTCGTTAAAGTTACATAGAAATTTTGTTGAGCGGGGAAAATGAATTCATACGCCAAAGTGATATTATTTTACATTGAATTGGATAATGAAAGGAATGTAGCTGTTGAAACATTTGTATTTAAATTAATTGAATAATATAATAGGGATATAATGTGGGAGTATCGTTTCTTTTTTTCCCGGACTAAGGAGTTTAAAATTGTAAAGCGATGCAATTACGTTTAAGAAACCTTGCAATGAGTTTTATTAAAAAAGTTTGGAACATGTGAACGAAGTGATCCAATAAATGCTGAAAGAAGTAATTGCGTAATGTGGAATAACGGAATTGAGGAATAATTGCTTCTAGTTGCTGATTTGTATATTGTTTGCATTGTGGAACAAGTATCGAGGAAAAATGTTCACATTTGTAAATATTAAATGTTCGGAAGAAAATTGTCGACAGTTTTTAAGCAAGTATATTTTATATTGCTAAAACTGATTTATAATCCACTTTACTTGTCTTTTGTTTTTGTCTCGTTTTTCGATGCGAGAGAACCAAATTACGAAGACTAAAAGAAACGGGATATTTTTGTTTTTACGAACAACGCAATTCGAGTCATAATAGCAGGTTTTACTTGAAGAAACTGATAGTTATTGTTTTCATTATCCAATTGAGCAGCGCCTTATGATTTGTTTCTTCGCAGAGTGTGAAATTCTAGCTGCGCTTCTAATCGCGGTTTAATGTTTAAATTAATGAATAAGTAATTTAGACAGAAGTGGTCTTTGCCGTCTTATATTCTTATAATATTATTCCACGATGAAATTTCATTCATCATTCATAATAGAAAATACACCTTTATGCGATACAACTATTTTTTAAATATATTATTTCTCTGCTTTGTTTTAAAAAAATATTTTCATACTCCACCGTATTTGCATTATATTTCTAATTATGCAGGTCGCAAGAAACTCGTCGTAAAATTTAATTAAAGCACGGTATTAGCCACTTATATTGTATTAATAGGAATACAATAATTTTAGTTGAGAATAAACACAAAAATTCTACTACGCAATGTTAAATGAAAATTTAAAATTCAGTTTACATGTATATTGAAATCAAAATATTTTGAATAAATTGTAATATAATACCAAGGGCCGGAGATAGGCCTTCGAATCGGTCGATAACGATTACCATGTAATATATAGTACAAAATTATTTAATTTAAACGACATTATTTATTACATACTTGACAAATTCATTAGCACCTAATTCCGTATCATCATAAATAAATAATTGAAACAAATAAATACGTACTTAAACACAAATTAAACGTAATTCTATGAACAGTTATTGCAATATAATTAAAGAAACGGACATAATTAACGCGAACAGTATACATTTAATCAAATCGTATTAATGTTATATAAGACGCGAGTAATTTGCTCTCATTGCCCCGGCATATTTTCTCATAATTTCGTGTAAATTTCCCGCGCGCTCATAAAGGAAGTAATTTTCCATGTCGCATTTTATTGAGTGTAAAGAAAGCGCCGTTGCAGAGGTCTTTCGAAATAATTCGTGTGGAACGTTAACTGTCGCAGTCGCGGCATCGTCGAGCAACATTCGAATATGTCGTTAAATCAACAAAGTGTTACTAAGAGCGACGATATCGTTTTCGGCGTATCCGAATCCCGGATAACGCCGCTCGCTTTATCAAACTTGTCAGCGTACGTTTGCATGACACATGCATCCTTCCTGAGTACTTAGATGTAAACAAGTGGCGGGCCTCGTCTGCGACGAATTATAGCGCATTTCCATAGCAAGCAATTCCGGTGTTCGAGAAAGTAATAAAGTAAGAATATTTATGGATGAGATTTAGAAGGGGCTACGGTTGTGTAGTAGCATGGAATTGTCGCGATATGGACGTCGCTGGCGAAATAAATGCAAAAATAAAAGGGACGTTTCGTAGAAACGAGAAGATAAGGGAGCAACGATTGTACATTAATAGAAACGAGGGTTCCTATGCCGAGTGAGATAAAGTCACCCACTAGGTCCGAAGTGAGTCACTCAGCAGAATTATAGATTCCTTTTGTGCGATGCTTTAACTGCAAGAAGAAAGTTCATTAATTGTCAAAGTCAACGAGACACGAAGTCAACTGATAAATATTGCATAAACTTATATTCCGTGATTGCAGACAGTGATATGCTTGTGCTGTTTGTCCTTTTGAGTTCTTTTGTGACAAAATGACAGGCTCTATTTTTGATCATGGGCTCTGCATTTGCTTTTATTAATTGTTTTCTTTATGCCGCAGCGTAAAACGAGATCGTCTCTTTAGGAACCCGGAATATCAAATACATACAACAGTAGATATATATATTTTCTGTCTAAAAACCTTTTTATTTCTTTAGACGTTGGATAAAATTCGTGTGTACAACGGAGGACGATTGAGATGAAAAACTTCTGAACAAGCGAGAGTCGCGGGGAGAAAAATGTTTGATTATGTATTATTACCTTACTTCCGATAAGGTTTTAGTGGTACCTCGATTAATGAAGCAAATTTCTGTTACTGAAAGGCTATCTAGAGAAAATAAATTTACTTTAATTTAATAATTTAATTTTATAAGAAATTTTACAATATTCGATACAGTTATTGTGACTTTTTAACGTATATTCTAGACGTACAATCGGAAGTTTTACAATAATTTTGAATAATTAAAGAAAACTGACTCTTCCTTGAAAGGCTTCGGCTAAATGAATGTCTAATCGACGCTGTTTGATCTTAATCATGTCTGACATAATTTGAATCGTTTTTTCCGTGTGACGCATTTACAGAACAAAAACTTTCCAATTTTCCGTACCCATTCCGGACGACTCGCGGCGATTATTTTCCGTCACGACGATCTAATTTTCTGTGGTATTTTCACAAAAATAGGCAACCAGCCGTTGAATTAAAATGAAAACCATGGAATGTTTATAATTATAATATTACGACTGTTTTATGTTATTACCACTTCAGCTTCCAACTCAATTAACATTAAATTTTCTGCGATAGGAGTATTCTTTTTCCGCTTCGCGCGCTCTAACATACGTCCTCGAATGCGCTGTTCGCATTCAGAAAACATAAAAACCCCTGGCTTGGTAGATAACCAAATGCTAAATAATTTCAGCCGCGGGGTTATTTTTAACGAGATTATTCGTGTAAGTTTTTCTTGGGCGTCGTCAATTTTAGACGGTTAATTGTAATAAAATTTTCACAGTTGTAATTCCAAAATTACTTGGCTGGATTTCCTCAGACATAAATAAAACGAATGTGAAAATAACGCGAGCTAATTATTAATGAGTATTCAAAGTACGTGATTCGATTGATAAATTGTTTTCTTGGCAGAGAATAGTTTGTATGCCGCGGACTAATCAAATTCGGATCTTAACTGAATTGGCATAAAGTGAAGACTAAAAAAGCAGCAGGCTTCGATTTATGAAGAGGCTGAATTAACAGTTGGTGTACAGATGATCATATTAAAGGTCTTATAAATTGAGACAGGTTGAATAAAAATCATCATAAAATTGTTTTATTATTTCTCATAAACCCACTATATATAAGTAATTAATACAATTAAAATCATATTTTTAATTCTTATTCGAAATGCAAAATAGAAATAATCAAACGTACGTGGAATATATTTAAATGAATTTCAGCCGGATAATAAGTGTATTTTATGAGACAATACAAAATTAGAAAAAAGGATCAATTGTAATTAAGCAAAGAAAGCTGGTTGAATACAAATATACATTTACAAATAATTTATTAATAACATACGGCAGACAGGTAATACATTTACAGTCGCATCGAAGTGGTAATAAAACCGAAAAGTAGATCAATCTTCGAATGATATATACGTATAATGTAACAAAAGGACAATTATTGTTATATCATGTTATTAGTGGAATAATGGAAATAATGGATAACCCGGTTTTATGCATTATGATACGTAAATTAGAATAATTGTTGATTAATTTTAAAATGAAAATCTCGACATTTATACATCTCAAAAAAAAAAAAATAAAAAAAAAAAAAACAATTACAGCGCGGAACAATCGAAAGCTTGTATTTTCAAGAGTGCGAGGCATTTAAGATAATTAAGTTATGATTATGATAAAATTTTCAATGACAATGTAAGCGAGTAATTATTCGTAATGAATTTGAGATGTTCACATGCAGAATATAAATTGACATTCATGGAATATAATTGTAATACAGAAATTAATATAATGGAAAAGTAAAATCGATGGAATTGAAATTAACAGTGACGGATAAAAGCCTCTGTTTGGAGCAGTGGGCCCCGTCAGCTTTGCTGATTCAAGGATTTGCAACTATGAATTTCGTTTTTTTATGACGGCCATCCTTCATTTTCACCCCTATCCTGTCGTTCGATATATTTTATACCTGCATTGACCGCATAGGGTTAGTCCTTTATCCCCACTACATTGCAGTTTTATTCTTACGTTAAGGGACCGTGAAGTGCACAAAGACCGGTAAATAAAATGTGGATGGTAACGTATGGTGACTCCATTTTTCATCGTCACCGGATGCCATTGCATATTACATTTAATAAGAGGGGACACTGCTTCGTAATGGGACTAGTACAACATTCGAGCTCGGGAATCTCGGTGACACGAATTTTCGCGTACACATGCGCGCGCACATACACACATTTTCCAGTATTATAAATGCATTCACGTGCATGGGCATATGCTTGTAATTAATTTTTTTCACATCCAATGCTGGATGATTTATCAATTCGCATACCCGCGGTGAGATCATCGGCGATTCGTCTGAATTTTTTCGCGACATGTTTCGTGGTTTAAATAATTACTGCTAAATATATATATATAAGGTTGACGCTGCGCAAAAATTACAACGTGTATGGCATTCTTAAGCAATTAATATTATGTTTATTAATATATACGTTTAATATCGTGTCGATTATACGACGGATGCGTTCGTGCTCCGAGAACAAATTTTAAATTAAACGTTAAACAAAAACGAACATAAAGTGTTATAAATAATTTGTGAAATTCATAAAGGAGACCGTAAACTTTTTCAAATAATTTCTCATAACTTTATTAAAAATTACATTTCTGATCTGAAATAATACCAAAGTATTCTTCCAACTTTCTCGTAGTTAGTTTTTCTACGCTATTACGTCACTCACTTTCTTAAGTAAAAAGTGTAATTTTTATACTTGGTATATGATGATGTTGTTTTGGAACCTTTTTCTCATCACTTTTTTTGTGCTTTCGGATGTATTCAAACTGATCATATCGATTTAAATAACTATGTTTGTCGGTATGACATTTTTTGTTATTGAATTTAACTGTTAACAGCAATAAAATTGAATAAACTATGTCCATTTTTGGTAAAAATTGTTTGTTTCAATATAAGTACTTTGAAATGTATTTATGACTTTAAGGTCAAATTTGTTAGAAATTATTCAAATATGAATAAAAAAAAAACAAAAAAAAAACAAAAATTTAATTAAAAATAATTACAATAATTTAATCTCCTGCATGTATTGAATAAATAAAGTTGCTTGGGAGATGAGTTCAATCCGATTTATATACTTAATAATTTAAATGTATAATGAATTTAGGTAAAAAATGGTAAGTCTAATACAGATATATGTCGAACTCGTTTAGAAAATTAATAGCTCATCACCGAAAAGCAAATAAATCCACGATATTTAAAAAAAAATGAAAATTTTGTGAAACAGTTTCTATATTGAAAATAGAAACCGTTCTCCATCGAAATACACATTCTGAAGTAATTTATATATATAATATCTATGTACATAACATAATAAAATACAGCGCGTTTATCAGACCTTCGAAAAAAAAGAGACACATCGATATAATAAAGTTCGCAGATTCTTCCAAAGTTATTAAAACTTTATTAATTTAAGAACGAAAGGACGTCACGTTTTCATTTGGCGCGATTAAATGATTTATCAAATTGATAAATATTTGATTCGTTCGCGGATTATTTGCGCGCGAAATAAATCGCAAGTAATTTGCAAGTACTTATAAATTTTGATTGATCCGAACGCGTCAATTTTGGTCGCGCGCGTGTGTCTCGCCCGAACGGGAAACGGAAATCCCGCAAAATTCGTGCAATAAAGACGGCGCGAAAAGTTTCGCCGCATTGAAAATATTTCAAATTCGAATCGGTCGAAAGCTATATACGCTTAAAGCCCACGCGTGGTTTCGCTCAATTTGCGGGGATATAAATATACAAACAGTCGTAAAAGTTGGATCCCGACGCGCGGCATAATAATAAGTTTATGCAAATATATTCGCGGCGTTTTTTTGTCCGCGTCGACCGTCTCGGATATTGTCGCGCGCGCGGCGTTAAAGTAAATATAAGATTACACATTTGCGTAATTGTCGCGCACCGGCAATTCGAGTGTAATTAAATTGTCTGTTTGATCGATGCGAAGTGCAAGTGAGATGTCGCGAGCGAAATATTCACGTTGATGGCGTGGCAGACAACGCTTTCCCGCCGCCTCCTTCTCAAGGCATATCCGCCTTTTCATGACGATACAAGATAAAAGAGAGACGCCAGATCACTTAAGTTTAGCATAGCTCCGATTACGGTCTCGCAATTTGCCTTCTTGCACACACTTTGCACTTTATGGTTTACACTTTATGGCGGACGCAGCAGCCCGATGCGCATTAATCTTTCTCACCTTGCCTTCTAGGTGGCTAATCAAAAAGGAAAAACGAAATGAAGCTCGAAATTATGAAAAGCGATATTCCGACGAGCGACTAGGCTACGCGCGGCTGCAAAAAGGAACGCGCAAACAACGCAATAGTCGGGCTGCGATTTCGATCGCAAAAAGGGTTCCGTTTATGAGCGTAATTGCGATATATTTTGCGTTTCAACAAAATGCAGAATTTGCGAGGCGCGCCATAATGGCGTCGGCGACTATTTCGGATAAATTCTGATGTTTAGCGAGAGGACGTTCTGAAAAAGAATGCGCTATTATTAATTTTTGTAATATTTATCTCGCGGCGGGAGGCAAAGCGCAGAGGAAAACGAAAGCGAAATTATGATCCCGCGATGAACGGCCAGTCGGTCTAAATCTGATCGTGTTATTTGTTAGGCGCGCGGTCGACGTCGGAAACGTTTATGTTGCGCATTTTTGTATAATAAAACTGGCTCTTGGAATTAATTGTAACTGTACGGCTATACGGATTTAATGATAGGAAATTAGGAATTCGTAATAGTGCGGCGACCATTAGAAACCGTTAGGGCAATTTTTATTATAAAAACCACGAGGTGTTTAGTATGACAGTAATGGTTATATTTAGTGCAGTTTATAATAGGGAAATAATTAAGTACCAGGGAGGAAATTGCTCGGGAATAAAGTTGTCTGAACTAAATTTCGTTTGAAAACGTATTAACAGTGTTTATCAGCTGCGAGCGCGTTTTTTAAACAAAATCTTCAACACTTAGACGAGCTCGTATTTCCGTAAACAAATGAAACGCTGGTCTCGACGAGCGAGGATGATAAAGGCGCATTGTTTAATTTTTCAGCAGACGCGCGACTAAAAAGATAAGCATTTATATGTAAGAGCCATAGAAAAAGTGGTAATGAATATTTCAGTATTGACAGGAAATTAAAAAGCGCGCTCTAAAAATGTTGCGAAAAGGTAATATGAAGTCGGCCAAATGAATTTGAAGCAAGAAGCCTTATGAAGTTACTGATGAAATATTAAGGACGTTGTTACGATGGGTAAATTAATACTTTATATATAAATATATATATATATATATATACTTATAACAACGTTAAATTAATGAAACGGAGCAAATTATTTCGCAACTCCCGCGAAGACCCCGAAAGCAGTTGATCCAAACAAAATACAAATTAAAGCGGCATATTGATTATCCTCGAATTACCCCATTTCGAGATTAATTGTGAGATAAATGTATTTATAATTCGTCGCACTCGAGCACGTCGATTGTAAACACTATTCCTATTCCATTCCTATTCAAATCGAATCTATCGCAGAACCAGTCCGAAAGCGAAACTACGATAATGGATGATTTTTAAAAATTTGTGTCCGACCGCACGCTCCCACTTGCGTTTCGATAAAATTGAAATTCGGTTTGCTTCACAAACACTCGACTCCCGCGTTTGAAAAATCTCCTCCAAATAAAGATAAAGCCACATATATCATTCACGTTCGATCTCGTCTGGATATTAGAATGAATACACGTACACGTTCCAAGAACGCGAAACTCCGAAATCGGACGATTTTTCAGGCTCGGAAGCGGTTCCGCTGGATCGTCGCGCGTCGGGTCGAAGGAATAAGCAGTCTCCAAAGTGTATACATATAAACGTTAATTGAACTCGATTGAAACCCTTGACACTCGAACCCAACCGATCCAAATTCTAAACCGGCAGTTTGGTGTGCGCGGCGGTATTCGAATAATTGGAATTCAATAGCAATTGTTTCAGTGTACATATGCAACTCCTCCAAAGTTCGAACACCTTTCCATACATTTTGATGATTCTCTTGGAATAAACTCGACTTAATTGAATGTCGGTTAACAAAGCATCGGAATCCTTAACACGACGTAACACGCTCAATTAAGGCCGACGCTGCGTCGTCGTTCCGAACCGGTGTCGGAAACGCCGGCTCGAAAATACTTCACGGACCGGCGACGGTCTCGACCGAATAATGTTGCTTTTCGCGGAAAGTACGTGCGCGTTGACTCGATCGCCGTGACGGAAATATATTTGTTCATACAGTTTCGTCGCGGCCGAGAGATGGGTATCTCGGCTGACAGCGCGACGCGCCCGACGATTCGCTGTCCGGGTCGGAGCAGACGGGCGTATTAGAAGGAATCCACGCGATTAGCATTTTATTTTCACTCGGTCATTAAAAACGAGTCTGCGTTCAAACAGAGCCACATGCTTGACGCGTTCATGAATTAGCTTTAATTTACAGCTGCCTCGGAACTTGATTATCATGGGATGATTTGTCGCTCGATCGAGCCATTCCCGTGTGGCAAATACGCAAACTTGCGGAGGATTTAATATCAAATTTGGCTTTTATTGTGAAAAATGAGCAGCGCCATTCTGATTCGATGGAAGTTAGTTTCGGTATTTCTTTTTTTTTCTTCGGCTACTTTATAGTTCCGAATTAGGATTAAGCGGGGATGATATTTGCGTGAGTCATTTGGGCTCGTATGTATTTTTATTATTATCTTTTTTTGATTTTTCACGTGTTTAAAGTGGCACGCGGTGTGTCGCGTGAAAATGGTCGGACGAATATTTAATAACAGGCGATTGAAATTTTCATGAGTCGTCCCGATAATCTATGACTGTTATATAAGCGGGATAATGAATGGAACGGCTTCCGATAAACAATTCTATTAATTTAAAATTTGAGTTACTTAATATATCGAACTTTCGTAAACTACGCTCGGAAGTTTCGATATACATTCGAACAGTACCTGGTACTGTTAATGGATACGAATGTAGAAGCCGTTTTGATTATTCCGGGGTATCTTTCGTCGAATTCCTTATTGACATCTCGAAAGAAAATAAATTTAATATGCTTTATATATGTATACACGCACACACGTATCAAGTCATATATAGAAATATATATATATATATATATATATACATATGATTCTAATTCGCTTCTACGATGTAAGATATATGTTATGAATATTTATTTCGTGAATGCTTTATACTCTCTACTTTAATTTTATATGTGCGCCAAATTCTGATGTCCTATATACTTAAAGATATAATAAAAACAAACTTTTAATATTGAAGTTTAAAAATGTCGAAAAAGAAAAAAAAAAGATGAAAACGAGTTGAAATGCAAATTTAAATTTATAATGTTATTCGGTTAATAAGTCGATATTTAATTTGTGACCATCGGGAATGAAAAGTACATCTGCATTAAATAAAAATAAATCGATTATAAATGGTGAAATTACAAGAAAACAAGCGCAGTGTTTACTTACTCACTTATTGAATATAACCGATTAGACAGAATCAAATAATAATTATCTATGGCATCTGTAAAATATATCAGTAAAATCACATTAAAAAGGTAATAAATAACGAAACTTATGAAGTTCGGTCGGCGTAACGTTAATCTAACATCTGTAGATTTGAATACGAATTGAATTAAGTCTTTCAATCAAATATTTATACAAATAACATTCATTGTATGATAATTCGATGTACGCTGTACAAATTCTAATGATAATGTAAATCACTGAAAAATATAAAATAAAACCAATTTTACAGTAAAGCTTTTGAATTCAGAAACTAGTTTTATGATGAGATTCATACGCTTGGTATTGATCAGGTTAAAATGGTCGAACCTTAGCAGGTGGATATACAAAAAAAGAAGTTAATTGAAATGAATAGGAAAGAAATCTAAGCGGTTTCAGTATTGTACTACTTCTGAATGTAATTTATCGTGACACTATGATTTAATACAATAAGCAAAAATGTATTCCTTTTTTTTTTCAAGCTATACGTTCTATAGTTTCATCAAATTGTAAGTACTGAATAATTAATAGATAAAAAATCAAGTGGGCCTGTCTTCGGGCACTGGATCAGGGTTGATAGATTTATAGATAAAAGTGTATTAAAATGGCTTTTTAAGCGATTTAAAGAGGCGAGAATAAATTTCTATTTTGATCTCAAATTTATAGCTGCGGTCGCAAGACTTTCAATATATTTTCGTTTTAAATAATAAAATTGTAAAGTCCTCAAAAACCTGGATGCGAATGAACAAAATTATAAAGAATAAGAAGAACAATTTTGGTTAAAAAGAAGCAATGATTTGTATTTGCGTATGACTCAGTTTGTTCATTCTGAAAACTATTTTATTTTCTTCGTTATACTTTTACCAATCATCATAACAATCATACTTACGCAAAGAAATGTTGACATGGGTAATAAGAATTTAGTTCTGCAGTATGAAGAATAATATCTTTTATAAAAGAAAAATTTCTACGCGTATCATTTTGAAAATTTTGAAATATAAGATCGATCGTCTAAAAGTAATTGATAGCTATTATCAATCTACATAACTTATTTCAGTTTTGAAAAGTAAATAAATAAATGCGTATAACTATTAAGAAATACAACAACAATAATAATAATAACTGTTACAACTCAATCGTTTGCGAAAATGTTTAAATTTGAATACAATTTTTCAAAAACCTTATCATCAAATATACAAATCACATTCAATTTTATTTATTCAATATTTGTAATTATGTCTTTGCGATATTAAGAAATGACAGAAAATATTAAAATATTTATAAAATATTTACGTACCCTTATATGTAGCACTATTTTTAATAAATACAACAAAAATATTTATATCATAATGTATATCTTTATCTGTTGGCAATTTCATTTTCTAAAATATTGTAATCTCTGTTCACAGATGCATCTACCTACATGGTCCATTGAAGACTAAATAAATGCGGTCTTATGGAATGAAACATTAGGTTGATTTATATTTATTACATATATATATATATGTTACTGACGACCTAGTAAAAATCTTAAAGAAATATGGTTTTCGGTGGTTAATAAATAAAATAATCTAATGCAAATATTAATATTACTAATCATATGTGCACGGATCTTAAAATTAATTTTCTTACAAAATAATAAAAGAACGCCAATCAATTTGTTGTTGCTATATAAAATTGCTTGTTTCAAAACACTTTATATACCAAATAAAAGTATACGATAAAACTTTGAAACAATCATTAGTAAATTATCAAATACAATTAACCGTCTTTTTCTCTTTATTTAGCAGTTACATTTTTTAATTACAACAAAAAGTTATTCCAACTACAATAACAAAAACAAAAACAATGCCAACTGAGCTATATATACATGTAACATTGAAACGATAAAAACAATAACACCGCGGCGTAAAATAAACAAACAATGAATCGAAAACGAAGTTTTACAAAAGGACGTATCACACAATTCTAATATTGCAATTCGCTGTAATGCGTTCTTTAGTTCGGATTTTCATTTCGGCCGCCCGTAAAAGTCATCTGCAAAGGTCGGTCGCGGGCCGTGCGAAACGCCAAACGGAATTGCAGAACACGGCCAACAATTTTGCATTTGTCCTCATAACATGTAAATTTCACACCTACAGCATACCGGGTGCATCTGGCGCGAGGCCGTTACTTTTTACACTGATAATTTTTTGATGGCGCCAACCCATAAAATCAAACGGCGCTGATTATTTTTTGGCCCGACACCGGCAGCTGGGACGCGGGTCGTAAGAATGCACCGCGCAGATGGATCCGCGAATTCGCGCTCAAATTAATAACGAGCGTTGTTCATTTGGCCCCGTCACCGTTAGTTCCGAACCCGAAGCATAAAGGAAATATATATATATATATATATTCGGTGTAATATGCATCGGAATACGTAATCGAATTAGCTTTGCATATTATAGCGAACCGAACGCCTGGTTCGATTCAGTAATATAATTCTGACGTGGAGCATATTCGCAATGCGATGTCTATTGCGACGATTGACTAATTAAACGCGCTTATTATTTCATTCTGTTCTCGAATTCGCGCGCGGCTTGTTTAAGGCGGCCGTGCCGGGGACTGGCGCCGTAGTTAATTGATCGAGTAATCATCCAGCGTCGCGCCGAATTGTTCGAGTTTCCGATGCCGCCGCGGCGAGCGCCGAACAAACCGGCGCGCAAAAGTGCGTTGTTTCTTTCTTTTTTTTTTTTATCAAAGTTGCTACTACCCCTGTGCGCTCTCAATTACATCGGCATCAAGAAACGTTTCTGAATATTAGACGAGTATGAAGAGCTCGCGTAATAAATTCTTGAGAGTTCAGCTGCACATAAAATGGGAACAAACTCATTAAATATTTCTACGTTGAGCAACAATTTTATGTTTGATCTTGAATTAGAACAAAAGTTATGTATATGTATGGGCAATCAGGCATTTCTTTAAAGGGAGTGATTAATGCTCGCGAAAGCCATTCCCGACAGTCGTCTTAAATAATGCAGACTTTTCTGGGAAGATGGAGCTTCGCGGAAAAGGCGGATAGGAAAAGGAATGGCTGTTTCTATTTTACATTACTTATTCAAGATGTCCTGAAAATGTAAAAATATGTCGATTAATTTAATAGACTATTAATATCGGCGCGCTTGTATTATTTACAACCGCTATATATGGGACTTAATTGTGCCTAACTGACCGAGTCCAAATGTTGCTCGATCGAATAAGTTATATCGCGGGCAAAAGAATTGCAATGTATGCACGCGAGACGACAGAATTGGTTCCAAACAGTTCTTATTCGACTAGTAATGAAATTACGAAATGAACGGTGATAGAGGGGGGGGGGGGCATGTGAATTTGTAAAATACAAAAGTTCGAATTAAAAAGATACTTTTAAATTTAACGCACGTAAAATAATAAAAAAATACGCGAGGATTAATAAATTCGTTAAATATAATAAAAGCATAACGAGGGAGCAGGATTATTAAATTAAGATGATTATATAATTATTCGCGCGCAAAGAATTGATAAAGATAATGAATTTTATCTTGAATCATGAACTTCTGCCGGAGACAAAGCCACGCTTTTTAAGAGTGCGATGAAATTGGATTAATCTATATTCAACAAATTTAATCCAATTTCATGTAATTCAGTATCTCCAAATACTTATTGCATTCAAATTCGAAATCGATTTCACATGTTTATCCCTTTCGAGGTTTTCGACCAGACAATATCGGCGGGTGGTTTCTTCGATTCCAATTTTAAAAGTATATATATATATATATATATATATATATATCTTTTTTCGATTCGTGTGTATCGTCGGGCATTTACAACGCCGAACGCGATTATTTACCGATGCGCCCCGATCGATAAATCGGTAAGCATAAATTGAAACAAATTAAAAATCGGATTGAAAGAAATTGCGACGCGCGTTTGAATTTATATGTTTTTCGAACGACACACGTTGAAAAGTGTCCCGAAATTATGAATCTCGGTTGCATGTATTTGAACAAAGCTCGCGACTTCGCTGCAATTAATATTCGCAAGACCACGATCCAAACGTCATCGCGGGTTTACAAACCGGCGTCATTAACAATGTAAGAAATGACTGATTACCAACGTCTGGTAAAATATGTGCAATTAGACAAACTGAAAAATCCTTGACTTTAATTGAACTATTATCCTCGAAATTCGCAAAAGACCTAATGATATATTTCAAAAACAGCCACATGACAACGCTTCCTTTAGCTGCGCGATTTTCTCTCTTGGAATGCCACGTCTCGGCTACAATTTCGTTCTGAAATGAATAGTTTTGTCATACGCGTCGTTTCAAACGGTATAATCATTGTACACCGACTGTCGTGGAATCACGGTAGCTCTAATTGCAAAAGGAAGCTGACGGTTTTTGCTATTCTTTTTCGAATTTGATGAAATGCAAGAAAGCACGACTCATAGAATGCTGCAAAACAGAGGACGTTGAAATTTATATTATGTCGACTGGCTTGTTCTCTGATCGAGTTCCGTTGGACTTTAATTGGCAGGCCGACCGAACATCAGAAGGCAGTCAACCGTCTTTGAAATTTAGACTAAACTTTGTCATTCCGAGGACAACGTGCCATTATATTATATATATATATATATATACACACATACATACACGCATTATATATATAAACACACACACATACATACATAATACACCGTGAAACGAAACACGAATCTATCTGATAGAATAAAATATGAAGCCGCGATAGCGTGCGCCGCAGGCTTTTCAAAATCTGCCTCATCACAAAGTCCAAGTAATTAGCGTTTCCCAAACAAATTACCAACAACTCTCCTTACGTCATTAGTCCTAATCAATTTACATCTTTTTCTTTCATCAGCAAACAGCGAGCTTTGGACTATTCCCACTGCTGATTCTAGGGTCGGATCTGTCAAGAATATAAGTAGCTTGTAGGAAATGCAAACGAAATTATCAAAAGGGCCCGCTGTCTTGGAATTATATTGGCTGCAATTTCGCCGATAAGTATCTAAACTCGCGCATGATCTTAATTGTTCGGATGCAGTAGCCACTTTACTGAGACGGATGAGCTCATGACAAAGGAATGAATTTGAATGAACGATCCGTTAAGTAGCGTTAATGAGCGAGACTTCATGCTCGGCTGCTCCGACAACATGACGGTTTTCATCTTGTTACGTGCCGATGGTAACCTCGTTTCGGTACAAAAAGCGCGAGGGAAGAAGCGCGGTAAAAAAGGATCGCGCGTAACGAAGAAAAGAAGGCGAAAGGCCGACGAGGACGGCGAACGAATCATCGCCGTAATTAGGACCGATTTGCGGGGCTGATTTCGCGTTGGCTATGCGCGCGCGAATATCCCAACCGACGCCGCGCGAGTTTTCGCTTCGCGCGATGCCCAACCCGTTCGATACACTTGATTAAGTCCTGAGACGGAGCTACGTCGCTCTTTTAATCTGATTTCCTTATTCGGACCGATCGGGCCCTGGACGGGTCATAATCCTGTTCGTACGGCGATCATGTTTTGATACGAGCCGCTCACCCAGACGATACGCATTTGAGTTTTATCAGACGGCTCGACGCGCAGAAATTCTTACGCGGATAAACACGACGCGGAAAAAAGCGAGCTGAAATGCCGCGGTTCGCTGATAACGTTGCTTTCGTACGCGAGCAGAAATCTATGAAATTTCATAAACGCTTCGCGTAACATTTTATGGAGCCGATTGTGCGCGCCGGGAAAGCGAATCGTTAAATTGACAGGCAACGTAGTCCGCCGCGTCAATGATCGTAAAAGACCTGCATTATTATTATGTTAAATGTGTGTGTTGGCCGTGATATCGATCACGCTGGAATTAAAACTTGTAATGCCATAATTCAATCCGAGTTTATTACAAAGTTTTTTTTTTTTTTTTTTTTTTTTTTTTATTTGTACTATTACATTAATAATATAATCATAAAGTAATTTCACCGTTTAAAAACACAGAGGCGGTGGTTTGTCCCTTATACACATCTCCGAGCCACAGAGACGCCCATGACAATAGTATGCCGTCTTCTGACTTAAAAAAAAAAAACAACAAAACATAAAGAA